>APFE031639988.1:38590-66998 GCA_000404065.3 Pinus taeda | reverse complement strand
AAGAATGCTATAAATAGCTAAAACAGGGATGTAACAAGGGTTGGATATTTTATAAAAAAAACAGAGGACTGTTTTGGCTTATGTGTAAACAGAATTTCAGTAATACAAATGACTGCTTTCCTTCTCAGGATTCACAATGGATCTTCTTGTTCAAATGTGTGATGGTATATTTCTTTAATGTTCTTTTACAGTTTTACAAATGCATAATCACTCAGAACTCATTGATCATGCTCTGACTTCCTGTATGCCTTTGCAAACTGTGGTTTCATGTGAGTTATATTTGAACATTTAGATGTTAAGTGCCCTGATTTCTATGAAAAGATAGTGCTGTTGTTTACTGATGTATGAGCAACTCCATAAGCCCAATGGGAATCAATTTAATATTTTGTCCAGCCAGCATACTTGTTCATTGTGTCTTATAAGAGTTAGCCATCTTGTCATAGGTCAACATTAATAACTTTTGAGAGAGCCCTCTCAGGCTAAAGAGGCTAAACTTTAGCCAAAGTCTGGTTTGAAATAGTTACTTGAAGTTAGCCTAGTCTGCAGCCTTCCAGTGCTTGATTTTGAGATAACACACTTGATTAAAAAATTTGGAGAATCTAACTTGAGAATATCAATTAACAGGTTGTGCGTCTTTATTGAGCGAATGACTTCTTGGGCCAAAGAGACAACGTCATGGATCTGTATGATATTGAAGAAACTGAATTTCTTCTTTGAAATAATATCATTGAGTAACAAATTGATATGATTGGAAATGATCTTAGAAATGATTTTGTATATTACATTGTAGTAGGAAATGGCGGAGGATGTCTTCAAATGTGAGCCCTTCCTATTTTTTGGGTATGAGAGCAAGGAAGGTTGTATTGAAAGATCCCAATATCTTCCTAGTTCTCTGTGATTTGAGTACCACTTTCATAAGTTTTTCTTTAATGTAACCATAGAAGAATATCTAAAATTACAAAAGAATTCTATATGGGATGAGAATCTTCCCTTTTTTCATAGAGAAGATAGTGATTTGAGCTCACAATTAGAAACATGCTCCTTAAGATCCCAATTCATCTCCCTAGTGATGATTGTGGGAAATTTATTGAACACCTTTAGGACATTCTGAATTGGACATCCATATGGTTCCTTGAAAAGAGTTTCGAAATGGGACACACCTACCTTATCCATTTTGTCAAAGGATTTAGTCCTTGTCATGTATTGTAGGAGTACCTGACATTTATTTATTCTGTGGAAGGAGACAAAGTGGTGAAAAAAATTGGTATTATTATCCCCTTCTTTTATCCAAGTAGCTGTATTTTGATAAAAAATATTTGCTTGTGGATGCATATATTCCTCTGCTAAATTCCTGTGTTTAATTGAGATTTGGGTGCTGGCCAGACCTCGAGTTTGGGCCCAATCGAGGTAAGGCTCTACAAACATTTCCTTTCCAATTATTTTTTTTATGTACATGTTTCTTTCTTGCAATATTTATTTTGGTTAATTTTCAATATATCTGTGACTGATCGAGTAAATTTAATGGTGTGATTATTAAGTACTGTTGGTTTGATTTCCATTTTGGTACATTTCTAGGCCTTGTTTTTCCCTTGAGTGTGTTTTTATAAAGTGGTTGCATAATTGTTGCATAGTGGGAAATCAATAGTCATTGTTGTGAAATCAGTAGACTGCTGCAAAATTGCAATATTGTTGCAAAATCTAATTTTGATAGGAAAACCTCATTAATAGTTGATATTTCCTGTAATATTTCCACTCTAGTAACTAGATAAACTTATGGCTAAATTAGTTTGACCTGTCTTAATCCTGATTACTGCCACTTGTAGGTCTTATGCATATTCATACCACTTAGTAGGAGTTTTAGTACTGTGCATAAAACAAAGATTCCTCGCAAGTAACAAACCTTGGTTGATAATTAAATGAACACATGAATCACTTCTAAAATAAAAATACATATATTCACACCACATGTTTGGCGTTATTGCGAGGATCCACTCAAAAGTATTAAATTCCCGTGAAATAGAAATGACATTGGCAGTAGAAGTGACCAAAGGGAGATAGCTAATTGACCCTTTCAGTAACCTACATCCTGAATGTCCTTCATTTATAAGCATGTCAGGATAAGTAGGACAACATAGGTAGAAGAAAGAAAAAGTCCATAAAAAATCCAATACGTGGTACTTTAAGAACCACATCTACTAACATTATGGCAAACAAAGAAGGGAAACATGAGAGGGGCCTTTTTGCATAGAATAATGTGGTAGGGAAACCACCAAAAGGTGGGGAACTAATAGGGGAAGAACTTTATTTCATGAACAAACATAAATTTCTTCCACATATAACAAAGTTCAAACCCTCAAAACTGCAGATGAGGAAAAGGTGTTAGACAAAGAGGTAAATGGACCACAAGGTCCTGTTAATTTGGAGTTTCCCATCTATTGATGGTGTTGGACCTGCCAACATTTAGGGGGTCTCTCCGGTATGAAGTCATAATTATACCTCACACCATTTGGAGTAGGAGCCCCATCCGGAATATGACCCGGTTGCCGAAGTAGTGGGTTTTAATGATGTGCCTTGGTTGCAATAATGCATAGAATGATGTATTCATGACTTTGGTGAAATGAGTGTGTGACTCCGTGAAGGGTCAAGTGAAATGTATGAAAGGTTCTAACACAACAAGGGGAAAATGAGTGAGCCCCTTAGAATCCTGTAATAGTACGCAACTGGAAAGGAACACATGAGCATAAAAGACATCACAAGCTAGCCTACAAAATAGTTCACAAGTTAACCATGACGAAATATGCAACATGTATTCAACGAGATTCATACTAATGCAAATGAAATAGTTCATAAGCACTAGCGTAAGTGAAACAACATTTATTGCAAACATATCAAGAATAGTCCTACTATATTCACAACATATGCATGAATATGTGTCGAATCTGAGCTTTTATTAAAATGAAAGTTCCAAGCATACATATACCATTAATGAACCACTAGTCCTAATAGTGGAACATGAAGTCTACACTTGCTCCTCTAAATAAAGATACTCCCTCTATGCTACGGAGAAGCCAAGGCTCTTAACAAAACTCCCAAGCTCCTGATCCTAAGCTAAAATCCTAGCCAAAAGCTTGTCTCCTAAAAGACCTTTACATGAGTTATGAGGACATATTTATAACAAAAGGGGTGACTATTCATCTCCCTTTTGTGACTCTTGGACTTCCCTCATGACTCTTCAACTTCATTAAAAAATGACTCTTCACATTCCACAATTGACATATGAAATTTCACTTACAAATGAATTACAAAAGAATATTACAATATACTCATACCCATATAGGAAAAAATTGGGTAGAGCCAACTAGACAACCTAATAAGACAAACAAGTTAATCTTGAATTTGGGAAAACTACAACTCGACAAATTCAACTTGTAGTTTCTCAGTCACATGACGGTACCAAGATTTTCCACTATGCGATGAATTCCCCAAACCATGTGATGAGATCAGGATGGAAGCAAACTCTAGCCTCCATGGCATCTGGGTACATTGATTTGGAATCGATATGAGTTTCCTTCATTAGTAGGAGAAACATGGTATTGATTTGGATAGGTCCACTAATGTAATTCTTCATATTCTTCCTGTTCACTTCAAGATCTTCTTTGGTAGCAATTTTTCAGAACTGATCCAAGTATTCTTTGACCTCTTGCCTAACCTGATTCTCGCATTTGGTTTTAGTGGGTAAGCCAACTAATGGGATCCTGTGCAATTTCACCATGAAATACACACTATTGTACAATCATGCTAATGAGGCCTAAGTATTAGCGATGAATGAGACAATTTGTTTGTTACTCTAAATGATCATTTGCACTTGTGCTTTCTCCAACTCTTCATGTTGCCTTGTTTTATTTGCCATTTTGAACGATGCCCCTTTGTATTGAATTGGCCACTCATGCATGATAACCATGGTTGTATGGAAAACCTTGAGGCCTTCAGCATTATCCTTACACCTCTTCTGCACGCTATGTAAGAAGAAAACTACTTTATGCATGGTGACAAGCTCCTCATAATGGCTTCACATGGTTTCTCCCAGTGCTGATACTTAACCAAGTATGGCTGCCTTGAGTTTTTCCAGATATACTCATGCGAGAGTTGCGTTTTGGACCTCCGCTTGGATTTGTTCAACTTCTTGCCTTGCTTCCTATAAGTTCTTTTCCATTTGTTTGTTCTTGGCCATCGAATACTCTGTATTTGACTTTATTGCTCATGTGAAGGCCAAGTTGGCTACAACAATGACATTTGGATTCTTTTTAGTGTTTGTCAGAATCATCCTTTCTCTAATGAATACAGGAGATGCGAGATCATCCAGAAAATGTTTCTTCCTTGCTTGTACAATATTCTTCTGAAGCTTTTCCCAATTCAAATTATATGTGTCTGTTACACAAAAATATCGTCACCATGACTATTTGCAGTCAGTATGGGTCTATCATCACGTATACTGGCCTCCTAAGCAAGTCTCAGACCTTAGCTCTTCATGTCAAGCTTTAAAAATGAGAGAAAGACAATGAAAATCAATAAAATTCTGGTTCCGCACTTTCTCTCACTTTTACCTGCGGGCCTGCACTCTTTGTTCATATTACCTGCGTATCTGCACGCTCTGTTTGTAAAGGGATGGGTGCGTACCCCTGTAAAAGTAAAAAAGGCACAAGTTTATTCTAAAAAACTCACTTTGGGTTAATTCTAGATGTTTCTAGAAGGAATTTTGACGTGGATTGTTCGCTCCAAGGTGGTTCATGGATCCCAAAAGAGAAGGAGCTAATCCCTTGATAGGAGGAGCTATCCCTTTGAAGGAGGACCTAGTAACTTCCCTCCATTACACTATAAATTAAGGCATTCGGTTAGTTGCTGGAGAGGTTAGAAGCTGAACATTTTTTGAGGGTAAATGTTGATGGAATTGGGACTTCCTAGTTAAACTTGAGAGGAGAGATCACATACCTTTTGGTTTCATTGGGAAGTGAGTGAAACTTGTCAAAGTAGAGGAGACTTCTTGTCGGACCCTGGGAGGAGCTTGTACAGCATCAAGGCATAGGTTGTAAAGTTCTTCTTTATTTGAATTAATACAATCAGATTCATTTTTCTCAACAAATTGTCTTATGTGGTTTGTTTCATAATCTCCTTAATCATTATGATGAATATGCTTTATGATATTGGCTTTTCAGGTGCTATTTAATTTGTTTGCTTGTTTGTGTTTGCAGACTTACACTTCAAGGAAGCTCATTTGGAGCAAGGAGCGAGGCTTCCACAAACTTGCATTGGACCCAAGGTAGGCCTAAAACACTTGTTTGCCTTTGTTTTTAGTTGCATATTTAGATAAAGATAGTTTTTGATTGGCTTGCTTGTCACTAGATACCTTTAGATACTAGGAAGGTTGATCTTGTCCACCACCTCGACTCATTTCGCGTGACAAAATGGCAACTCCACTGGGGACTTGATTTTTTCCTTGCTTTTACTTTGACCTGAGAAACTGGGTTTTTGTTTCTGTTTTTGGCTTGGTGTGTGTGGAATTGGGTGGATTTAGTAGATCTAGGATTATTTTTTGTTTTTCATAACTTTAGGAGAGGCATGCACCCTCGGCTTGCAACACAGTGAGGACTTATCCGCACTTTTTCTTTTCACATAGAGCATTCCCACACCTGTGTGAACTGCGGGCCTGCGGACCCTACTAAAATTTTGAAAAATTTAAGATTTTATCTTTCAGTCAGCTTAGGTTTTGTTAATGTGTTTTTAGCCTCTGCCCAAATCTACACGTGACTTGTCAGGAACTTTTCTTAGGTTAATTCCATTGGCATTCTTGTTTTAAGCTTTTATCAATTGGGTTTTTTGAGTCTCTTTTTTGAGAAATTCTTAATTTGATTTCCTTTGGTCATTACTTAGAGGTTTGTCTTAGTCTTTTCACAATTTTGCATGTATGAGTGTTAATCGCCTTTGAGTGTTTTTATTTTTTGATCTTTGGAACTCTCGCCCAATTTTCTTGACTTGCAATTGATTGGTTCTTAGATTACATTAGAATCATCTTGTGTTTGAGAACTCTCTTGCATAGATCACATTTGCATAATTAGAATTCTCATTTTCATAATATGAATGAAAAATGTGCATAGATTACATTTGCATACTTTTCAAGTGAATTGTGCATAGATTACAATTGCATAGTTTACATTCTGAAAAATCAATTGTAGATTTAGATCAGTTTTCGTTGATTTGAATTTACATATTTTTATGCTTGTTTTTAACACAAAAAAATAAAAATAAAAAACTATTTTGGAATTGATTTGCATTGGTTTTTCTTGATGAAAATAGTGCATTAGAGAATTTTTTATAGTTTCTCTTCGTGATCAATTTTTTGCATTGTTGGAAGTGAATGGAAACTCTCTCCTTACTTTAGTTAGGATTCATCGAATTGAAAAGATTACATTATCATATTCGATTGCATTCAGTTTTGGGTCAGGTCATAACACCATTGGTTTCATATCCATTTACCCTTTTGAGTAATAACATCCTAAATAACACAGCGCTTAATTAAAAATTATCTAGTAATTTTTGCATTTTTAGGACTCTTTCCACCAATCTAGCTTAGGCTAGTGTCTTGGAATAGGTTTTAGTTAAATCTCCAAGGCAGTAAAACAAACAAGTAGTTGTATCTTGCGGTAGGAGATAAAATCCAATTGTTGCATCTATGCTCTGGGAAAGCTCCTCTTAAAGGAGAAGCACGAGATTGTGTCCAAACTAGTGTGGGAATCAATCCTTCCTCATTGGGAACGACACCAGATATTCACGTATTAAAAACGGTAAACCTCGGATTAACCATTGTCGAGGAGCCTGAGGTCACTTGTTGGTAAACCTTGGATTATGCCAAGGAGCCTTCAAGGGGATTGAGCTTGTTACTCTGCCCTTGCGTGTGTATCGGATCGTAGACTGTTCCCCCAGGTATATTTGTTTCCGTTGGTAACCATACTGACCATATTCTATAGGATTATTTCCTAAGGTGACGGTGGAGGGAAGATCCCACTGTACCTGGAGCAGACGTCGACTAGACTCAGTTCGATTTTTTGGGGGGTTCTCTTCACTCGAGACGGTTTAGTGGAGAAACTTGTGCCAGTCTATTCATTAAGCATGTTGCTGGGGTAACTTTTCCAACAACTATTTTTGTATTGAACTCTACAATGTTGGATTTCTCACCAACTAGTGTCTTCGGTACGGAAAGTTACTGTTTGTGTGTGGTTTGACTCCTAGATTTGATAGCGCATGTTAATTTGTTTGTTTTTACTTTTAGAGACCATAGGTGTGAATTGTGAATTTTAATTGTTAGGTGTGAATTGCGAATTGTTAATTTTAGTTTTAAATTGTTAATAAAATTCACTGAAGTTGAATATAATGGCAAATGTTCCGGAACTTACCAACCAAGGAGCCCCTCTTAACGAGAATCCTAGTACTTTTCCTTACTTTGGAAATGTTGTTCCTCCTTATATGGCTACTTTGTCATTACCTGGATTTACAATAGGTTTACCGATATGGTTATTTTCAACTTCGTTGGCCCCAAATACTCCAATTGTTCCACCTCAACCGAATGCTTCACCTCAACAGAGTTCACCATCTCAACATCACCAACCTTCTGTTGACCCTCTACCTTCTTCGCCTAATTTTTCTTCCTCCATTTCCTCCTCTTCGCTTGGTAAAAGCCTTGACGCTAGTAACCAGGTGGCTAAGAAGAAGAAGAAAGGGAAGAAAAAGAAGAAGAAGAAGAAGAAGCAAGATAAGAAAGAAGTCAACCAACCAACCATGAATGTAAGTGTTAGTTCTGTTGAGGAAACCTCCAACATGCATCATAAACCAAAATACCCTTGCAGGCTTTGTAAGGGTGACCAATTCCTTATCAATTGTCCTAGTATTCCAAAGGTCTTGGAAGTATGGTCAAAAATCTCATCAACTGTCCATTGATCCATCAACTAGTGATAGTCAGGTTCCTGGAAAAAAGGGTAAAGTTAGGTTTCCTTGTAAGTTATGCAAAGGGAGTCATCAAACTCACATTTTCCCTCACATGGATGAAGCCTCAAAATTGTTGGAAAACCTTACTGTTCTACAGCAAGAATTTCCAACTGGTTACCATAAACTTTCTCCCAACCTACCGTCAACTGACGGAGTGATTGATCTAATTTCAAGTACAGTCGATCACACTCTTCCATTAGAGAGTGAAACTCATATCACTCAGGTTGATGATCCATTAGTTGATCAAGTGGTCGATTCAATTTCACATTTAGTCGATCCCACTTTCCCTTTAGAGAGTGAACTTCATACCGCTCAGGTTCTTTTTGTTACATCAGATTCCTCTACGTCGAGGGGCATTTCACCTATTTCTACAGAACCCCCTCCAAGTACTGAGGTCTTTTCCTTTGATTGGAATAGATTGACAGAACCTCGTCTTCCTTCCTCCATCCCTTTCCAAATCATTGTCAAGGTTGGTGGTAGGGACATGCATCGCACACATGTAGATGAAGGTGCTTCTGTTAGTATTTTATCCTCAACTGCTTGGAAAGCTTTGGGTTCCCCTCAGCTTGCGCCTATTACACAGAATCTGAAAGCTTTTAACAGAACCATTAGTGAACCTTTAGGGATCCTTCCTAACTTTTCTATTACCTTGGAAGGTAAAACTATCTTTATTGATCTTATGGTATTTCGAGGTCCCTTGGATTTCAATTTACTCCTTGGGCAAGACTATGTTTATGCAATGAAAGCTGTCGTATCGGCACTTTTTCGCGTGATGTCTTTCCCTCACAATGGAAATATTGTGACTATAGACCAGCTTTCGTTCCCTAGTCTTTTTTCAACTACCAATAATATAACACCCCTAAATGTTCCTGATTCTAAAATGGTATCTACCCCACCATGGGTTAATTATGTGGCAACTGATCCCATGTTTTCAGTTACCGATGTGAGTGAGCCTCTCACTGTTTGCTCATCTTCCTTTGATTTAGATCCGGTAATTTACATGGAAAACACTATGGGATTATTTGAACATGATGTTCTTATCCCTTTTGAGTCCCTTGACATGTGTTCCTTCCAGAGAACTATTCTTCCTTCTGATGAAGACCTCTTGGAAGCCATGATCAAGGTGTGTCCAATGACATGTCTTTCTTCCAGTTGGAAGCCATGATCAGTAATTGCGAGGATAGTTTTTTCCTGTATCAACCTCGTTAAAAAATGAAATAGGCTGTCGTGAGGATAGTTTTTTTCCTGTATCAACCTTGTTAAACAATGAAACGGGTTGTCGTGAGGATAGTTTTGTTCCTGTATCAACCTCGTTAAAAAATGAAACAGGGTGTTTCGAGGAAAGTTCCTTTTCCTATGTCAACCTTGTTAAAAAATGAAACAGGCTGTTGTGAGGATAGTTTTTTCCTGTATCAACCTCGTTAAAAAATGAAACAGGCTGTCACGAGGACAATTCTTTTCCTGTGTCAACCTCGTTAAAAAATGAATCAGTTGTTGCGAGGATAGTTTTTTCCTGTATCAACCTCATTAAAAAATGAAACAGGCTGTCGCGAGGATAGTTTTTTCCTGTATCAACCTCATTAAAAATTGAAATAGGCTGTCATGAGGACAATTCCTTTCCTGTGTCAACCTCATTAAAAAATGAATTAGGGTTTCGAGGAACGTTCCTGTCACTGAGTCAACCTCATTAAAAAATGAATCAGGTTCGAGGATACTTCCTTGTCTTGTGTCAACCTCGTTAAAAAATGAAACAAGGATAGGTTATATAGGTAGATTGTAGAGTGTAGACTTGAGCATAGTTCCTCGTCTTGGGTCAAGCTCGTTAAAAAATGAAACAAGGAGTCATGAGCATAGTTCCTTGTCTTGTGTCAAGCTCGTTAAAAAATGAAACAAGGAGTCATAGGTTATATAGGTAGATTGTAGAGAGTAGTCAAGATCATAGTTCCTTGTATTGTGTCAAGCTCGTTAAAAAAGGAATCAAGGATTTTAGAGCATAGTTCCTTGTCTTGTGTCAAGCTTGTTAAAAAATGAATCAAGGTTTTTAGAGTATAGTTCCTTGTTAGGTAAATTGTAGAGAGTAGTTATGAGCATAGTTCCTTATCTTGTGTCAAGCTCGTTTAAAAAATGAAACAAGGGTTTTGAGGATAGTTCTTTTCCTGTATCAACCTCACTAAAAAATGAAACAACTCCCACGAGTCTTTCCAAGATTTCGAAAGTAAACCTTCGTTTCATCCACCTGGTTGAATACAATGAAGCTTGGGGGGCATGTACCTTGATTTGCATCATTATGCTAGGGGCATGCGAACTTATAACAAGCATAGTTTTTCGTTTCAAGCTTGTGTAAACATGAAACCAAATCCAAGCATAGTTATTTTCCTGTGTCAAGCTCGTTAAAAAAAGAAACAAATCCTCCTCTAATTGAGTTGAGAGTTTGACTAGATCTCATAAATGTTAAGTTGTATCTTTAGGTTAGTTATTTCAGTTTTTTGCATAATTTTCTTACAATTTTAGGTCGAGTCTTTCAAATGATCTCGTAACTGAACCTTCATTTCATCCAACTGGTTGAATGAAATGAAGCTGGGGGCATGCACTCTAGCAGTTATGCTTAGGGGGCATCAAGCATAGTTTTCTCTCTGTTTCAAGCTTGTGTAAAAACGAAACTACTTTGAAGCATAGTTTTTCTCTGTTTAAAGCTTTTGTAAAAATGAAACCTATCTCGAGTCAATTTCAGTTATTTTCAAGACTCGTTAAACTCATGAAAATCTCGAGATTATTTTTCTATCTTTCATTCTCATAAAACAAATGAAAATGTCGAGTTCTTTCCGTATTTTCCTGCTCGTAAATTAAATTGAAAGTTGGCCATATGAGTACATTTTTATCATTTTTTCGAACTCATTAAAACTTACAAAAAAATGAAAACCATGAGTACATTTTTATCATTTTTTCGAACTCGTTAAAACTTACGAAAAAGTGAAACCTTAGAGTCACCTTTAAGCTCTTTTCTGACTCCTAAAATATGAAAATATTGCCGAGTTTTTATTTTTAAGCTCGTTAAAACGGAACTAAAAAGACGGTCCTCTTGTAGCCATTTTCTGACCATAAAAAAATGAAAAGATTGCCGGATTTTTGTCGTTTCAAATTTGATATTGGTCATAAAACGATGTTTCATTGATCGCTTTTTTACTTTTTCGGATCAGAGGCACTAATTACGAAAAGTACTCCTTGGTCGCAAAGATCAAGCGGTTCTCTCAAGTATTATTTTATACTTTTTCGGGCTTGGGAGACACAAATTTATGAAAAAGGTCAACCCTGGAGTCTTTTTAAGTTTTTTCAGACTCTCTAAAATTGAAAAATGTCGAGTTTCTCCTATACTGGACTCATTAAAATTTAACAGTAAAGGACCTGTTCAATTACAAACAGGAACTGACCACTCCTTAGGGTTCAAATCTAAACTAAGTTGGACTCATCTGAAGGATGAGCTTATAATCAAGCACATGTTATCCTCCTCAAGCTTGTTAAAAAATAAAGAGGTACTTGCCAGAAATGGTGGGGGAAAAGAGAGAAAAATGAGCCTGTTTGTCATACTTTGTAACCACTCTTGAACACGACACTTTCATTCACCTGGGTTGGAAAATCCTTTGCCTAACAGTTGATCAAACCACATTGAAAGTGTTAAGCCAGTTTCTGGGTATTAACTTTGGGTCAATTGTCACCAAACCATCTGTTGTGTCATTATGTGTTCAAGAGGTCAGTGCGAATAAGCCATTCATTTGAAAAAATATCTGTCATCCATTTTGACCATCCCTGAGTCAGTCCTTGCAACTAAATTTCTTCAAACTTGATCTATGATTTCATGTTGTAGGCTTTCCTACGACAGATCGCTTTCTATCGACTTAAGCTCTTTATCTAGAAAGATGATCTAGAAATCGCCAATACCTTGGGATCTGCATGCCTCAATGGCAGGTCTCCCGCCTTCGACGATAGGTTGCATCATTGACCTTCAATCGAAGGATCCTGTGACATGTTCGACATCGACACATCTAATCACATCTCATGGATTGTACTGAGTACTTTGAGAGCCATTGTCATCATTGGTGGTTTCTCTCACACTTGTTAACAATTTACATCATCGACTGGTAATCAAGTGGTTTTTACCAAGTTCGACTTCGACATATTCATTCGCATGGATAAAATCGTACTATTTCGGGAAGTAGAAATGAAGACCCTGGATCTAGTTTCCACCATCCAGGATGTGAGGAATTTTTTATTCATTATATTGTAGACTATTCATAAACAGATGGCTGCGTCCATACTATGTCTACATGTGTCTATACTTGTGATATATTACAAGATCATTCCTATATCGGAGCAGTAGTCAGTTTTCTAGTTAGTTTTGATCTGAGTATGGGAATGCCTACCTCAGTGATGATATGATCTCATATATATATTTTGCATTTGAATGTTTTTACAAGTTCCAACTGGGCTCTCCGCAAGATGATCCTCGAAATGATGAAGTACTTCACTCTTCCTAAATGATAAATGAAATCCTCATCTACTACAGACTTCGCACTTTAGGGGGAAATCTGTTACAAAAAAATATCGTCACCATGACTATTTGCAATCAGTATGGGTCTATCATCACTTATACTGTCCTCCTAAGCAAGTCTCAGACCTCAGCTCTTCATGTCAAGCTTCGCAAATGAGAGAAAGACATTTAAAATCAATAAAACTCTGGTTCCGCACTTTCTCTCACTTTTGCCTGTGGGCCCGCACCCTTTGTTCATATTACCTGCATATCTGCATGCTCTGTCTGTAAAGGGGTGGGTGCATACCCCTATAAAAGTAAAAAAGGCGCAATTTTATTCTAAAAAACTCACTTTGGGTTAATTCTAGATGATTCTAGAAGGAATTTTGACGTCGATTGTTTTCTCCAAGATGGTTCATGCATCCCAAAAGAGAAGGAGCTAATCCCTTGATAGGAGGAGCTATCCCTTTGAAGGAGGGCTTTATCCCTTTGAAGGAGGACCTAGTAACTTCCCTTCATTGCACTATAAATTAAGGCATTGGATCAGTTGCTAGGGAGGTTAGAAGCTGAACATGTTTTGAGGGTAAATGCTGATAGAATTGGGACTTCCTAGTTAAACTTGAGAGGAGAGATCCCATATATTTTGGTTTCATTGGGAAGTGAGTGAAACTTGTCAAAGTAGAGGAGACTTCTTGTCAGACCCTGGGAGGAGCTTGTACAGCATTAAGGCACATGTTGTAAACTTCTTCTTTATTTTAATTAATACAATCAGATTCATTTTTCTCAACAAATTGTCTTATGTGGTTTGTTTCATAATCTTCGTGATCATTATGATGAATATGCTTTATGATATTGGCTTTTCAGGTGCTATTTAATTTGTTTGCTTGTTTGTGTTTTCAGACTTACACTTCAAGGAA
Organism: Pinus taeda; assembly: GCA_000404065.3. NCBI lineage: Eukaryota > Viridiplantae > Streptophyta > Pinopsida > Pinales > Pinaceae > Pinus > Pinus taeda. The sequence goes on along the minus strand of APFE031639988.1, from coordinate 53,519 downwards.
GCTCATTTGGAGCAAGGGAGCGAGGCTTCCACAAACTTGCATTGGACCCAAGGTAGGCCTAAAACACTTGTTTGCCTTTGTTTTTAATTGCATATTTAGAGAAAGATAGTTTTTGATTGGCTTTCTTTTCACTAGATATCTTTAGATACTAGGAAGGTCGATCTTGTCCGCAACCTCGACTCATTCCGTGTGACATTTCTTCTTCTTCTTCTTCCCCTGTAGGTTCTTCAAACATGTTAGGTTGCTCACCTAATGGTTCCTCTAGTTCATAGCCACCGGAGAAGAGGGAAGGTTGGTTGTTTGATGCAGTGGGGGTATTTGGCAAAAATTTCCCTATCCCTATTCCCACAAGGCATTAAAGGAAATGTTTTTGGGTTGGTTTTGTGTTTTTTTTTTCAAACTTGGAAAGTACTTTGCAGAATTGAAATTGTTGATTAAATGAAAACTACTGAATGAATGAAAAAAACTACCTGCTGAACTGAGATCTTTCTTGCAAACTAGAAAGGAAAGCATAAAATGCAGAATGAAAAAGGAAGCAACTAAATTAATTTTACAGAAATAAACTAATGGTAGAATATTAGAGGCAAGAAATAGGAGGAAGAAAATAGTAATCACATATTACTGAGACACCTCCCCAGCAACAACACCAAAAAGTGGTGAATGCTAGTATTGCAGCAAGAATGTTGCAACAACTGGGGTACTAGCTTTACTTTATCAACCCGGGGTTCATACAAACTTGGAGGTGACAGTGTTGTATACACAAGTAAAAGTGATGGTTCTGCCTTTTGTCATGGTTTAGCCGGTGAGAGACCACTTGGGTTTCAAGACAGACTTCTATGGTGTCAGAAGAATCTTGGTTTCTTAATGGAAGAAAGGGAAATCTACTCTAAGGGGGATCTACTCTACTACAATAATGAAAAAGACCGAAATTCAATGCTAAATCACACCATTTCCTAATTAACTGCCAAGAAACTATGAATTGCAATAATGCTAAATTAACATGAACCAAATGCTACTATCTATGCATGGAAGTAAGAAGCATCAAACATCACTAATGTGCAAGTAAAGGGACTAAAATAAATTTGTTTTTGTCTTTTTGTCTTTTCATGCAAAATCAAGTATGCAAACTAATTTCTTTTGGTGATGTGGCAGGTGAATTAAGGATGTTGGAGGATGGATGGAAGGGTTAGGAGATGGTCAGAAGGTGTGGGAGACCCCTGGGAGACCTTTGGTGACTTCCTAGAGGTTTTCCCTCAATTCGGCCTCAAAACAGGCCATTTCATGAAAACCTACAGGATGTACTAGAAACCTACAGGATTCCATGTAAACTTATAGGATACAACTGAGAGCAAAATGGGAGGTGTTGGAAGTGATGGAAGGCTTAGGGAAGGTGGTAGATGGGTGGAATGAAGTGAGAAAATGTCTAGGATCACCTAGAAGTCAACAACAAGGATAGAAGATGGTTGTATTTGCTCAATGTGCTTGGAAGAATTTCTATGTAAAATGATGAAAACTAGTGAAGGAAATGGTGAAAAAAGGAATGACTATAGTGGATGAAGTGGAAGGTGTTTGTTGGCTATGAAGTATTTGACTACTCTTGAAGCATCTGCTCTGCATAAAATATGTATAATTCCCAAAAAGCTATGTAAACAAGAAGCATTCTCATAAGCTAGAAAAGGAGAATTAATGAACTAACTGCCTACATTATGCATGAGGAAATTTGTTGAAAGGAATGAAAGCATGGATGAGATCTACTGCAATAATGAAGATAGAAGAGATGGCAATGAAAAACTTTTTTGCAAAACTAATCAAATGCTAACTTAAATATAGTAAACTCTAAATCTCATGCAAGAAATAGAAATCTGTGTTTTTGGGGTTGCATAAGGGTCCCTTCCTCAAATCATGATCTCAAAGGGAGGAAATGCGGCCTAGACATCTAATGGCATCCTTGTGGTACTCCTTTTATCCCTGCCAACCTGCTACTGAAGTAAGGCACAAATGGAATCAAACTAATAAACAAATTAGTTTGCAATGAAAATACATTTAAAGGCAAATTAATAATGAAGCTATGAGACTAATCCAAACATACAGATACAAGAAAGAGGAGTCTTGGCTGCTAAGGTTGGGACCTAATTCAAGAGATTCAGCCCTCTGAGTAACTCGGTTTTGGCTCAAAACAAAACTCGTTCTTATTACCAAAACAGAAAATTACGTCAACAAAACATTCACAAGTCTAGAGCTCAAAAATGGCTTAGAGTTTTACCACAAAAATTCTTATCCTGATGAGGTTCTAGGTCTCTCTACTTATAAAACTGAAGTCCCCAATGACTTCCTTAATATTAGGGAGGCTCAACTCCTAAAATCGAGATAAACTAGCTCTTTGTCTCTCACTTGCTCAACTGCCTTCTAATCCTCATGGCTTGGCTACTTGCACTCCGATTTGGTGTGGTGGATGGAGGAATATTCAAATGGGGGAGAAGTAAATGAGGAGGATTTACCTCCTACAATCCATCTCCCTTGTCTCATTTGAGTTTTAACCTTAGTATTTGCGAAAATTCCTTAATGTTCTCCTTCAGTCCTGTATTGAACGCATATTAGTCCACTAGGCATAATATCCAACTCTAACTCATCTCATAAACAAAATATACTAAAAAACATGTAATAAGTTGTGATAAAAGTTGGTTTTACTAAGCTAGGAGGTGAATTAAGGCCCATATAATTACCCAGTGATGAGGCTCATCACCTATCAATATTAAATCATCAACATACAAAACAAGAATAATAAATTTACCATCTACCACAATGTGATAGAGGTTCGCATCTGCTTCACTTTTGGTGAAGCTCAATTCACTGATATAACTATTGATTTGAGTGTACCATGCTTGGGGCACCTGCTTGAGACCATAAAATGCTCTCCTAAGTCTCCACACATGTGACTCCTAGTCATATGTCTCAAATGCTTTTGGTTTCTTTGTGTAAATGTCCTCCTCAACAACACCATTGAGAAAGGCTCTCTTCACATCCACCTTGTGGATCTTCCACCCCAATAATTGATCTGATAGAGGAATACCTTGCCACAGGGGAAAACATTTCCTCATAGTCAACTCCCTCTACCTGAGAAAATCCTTTGGCCACAAATTTGGCCTTGTACTTCTCGATGCTCCAATCAACTGCATGCTTCACTATGTAGATTCATCTAGAACCAGCCATTTATTTCCCTTCTGGTCTAGTCACCAGTTCCCATAAATTTTCCTTCATTATGGATTCATGTTCTTCCACCATGGCATCAACCCAAACATTTTGAGAAACTACTTCCTTAAATGAAGAAGGATCTGACTCAATGAAATATTTCATGAGAGCCATGTAACCAGTGTACCTCTCAGGTGATTTCCTCTACTTGTGTTGTGATGTAGGAGCTCCCACATGCTCTTGTGCAGCTTGTATCAACCTATCAACTTCTTCGGTTCTCTTTCTCCTTTCTTTGGATGTTTCTAGGTTAGTGGGTGTCTCCACTTAGCCTCCTATCTACTTCTCCATTTGTGGCTGCTCCACACCTTCCTGAAGCTCTACGTAAGGCTCCTTCTTTGGAGCTAGAAGCTCCTACTCCTATGGGATACTCCAGAGAGAATCTTGTAGACTTCTCCTCATCAAAATTGACATATATCCTCAACATTGTCATCCCCAGTGAAGGTAAATACACCCACTAATTGTGTGGAGCTTTAGTGTATCCTACAAAAACTACCAACTCTATCATAGGCTCAAGTTTCTTCCTTGAATCCTTGGAGACATGATAATAAACTAAAGCTCCAAAAATTCTAAAATAAGACACATCAGGCTTTCTTCCAAAGAAAGCTTCCACTTCTATCATCATACCAAGTATTCTATGAGGACTTCGGTTTTGTAAGCAAACTGTTGTGTTACATGCTTCTTCCCATAGATGTAATGGCAACCCCTAATCATGTAGCATAGCTCTTGCAACTCCAACTATGCTCATGCTCTTCCTCTCAACTACCCCATTATGCTATGGGTTATGGGGTGTTATCAGTTCTCTTCAAATTCCTTCTTTGGCATAGAAATCCTTGAAGGCATTCGAAACAAATTCACCTCCATTGTCATTCTTGAGAGACTTCTCCTTCTTCCCAGTCTCTTTATCAACTAACGCCTTAAATTCTACAAATCTGGAAAACACTTCATCCTTCTTTCTCATGAATAAAATCCAGCATTTTCTAAAGAAATCATCAATAAAAATTACATAGTACTTATGTCTTGTTGTGGAGGCTGAAGAGAAGGGTCCACAAACATCAGAGTGGACTCGCTCCAAGATTGCATCTACTTTGTTATCTCAGCCATGGAATGTGGATTTCACATATTTCCTCAGTGTGCAACCCTTGCAGAATTCCTGTTGGTCAAGGGAGATTTTAGGGAGACTCATGGTAATATTCTTCATGATATTTAAGGCACCATGGTGTAGATGACCCAATATCTTGTGCCGAAGTTCTCCAACATCTCGATTGTGCACTTTTTATGCTTTACTGCTCAATGTATTGAACCTCCCACCTCATTATTGTGTAGGTTCTTCACTCGAACTCCAATCTGCTTCACTTTCCCAGTAACAATCTGTCTCAAAAAGGATTTCCATTTACTGAAAATAATAGCATAGCCTCTATCCTCCAATACTTCTATAGAGATCATATTCTTCTTTTGCCTAGGTACATACATAACATCTTTGAGGTGAATAGGGGAAGATTTCTCCCTCTCCAAGGTGAAAATACTAATTCCCATAACATTGTACCTCCTAGCATCCCCCAATTCAATATGCATGTAGAGATCCTTCTCCTCCAGGGTACTGAAAAATGCCTTGCACCTTGTCATATGGAATGAGGCACTAGAATCAAGGTACCACACACTCCCCATAATAGTGTTGGCCATGCATGCTATTAGGGTGACGTCTAATTTGAATTGTGAAACAAGTGCTTCACCTCCTACTCCTCTAGAAGGCTTCTTGCTATAATTTTTGTGGGGACATTTTCTTGCATAGTGCATGTATTCATGGCAGTGGAAACATTTTATCTTACTCAAGTCTTTCTTCTAATCATTATTTTGGCTAGATTCAGGTTTGCTTTAGGTCTTCTTTCCTTTTTTCTTCTTCCCAACTAAGAAAAAATTATCTTCATCCTCTAGTTTGGATGATGTTCCATCTCTGGTATATCTCCTTATCTCTTCTTGAACCAAATTGGACCACAACCTTTCCCAGTTTGGTAATTTTTCCCTTCCATTCATAGAGTCCTGGTAGTTTTGCCAAGATTTTGGAAGGCCTAGAAGAGCTAGGCTTACTAGATTATTTTCTACAACATTCAACCCAACCTCTCCAAGCTCATCTTGAACATGAGTGAATCTAAAGAGATATTGTGGAACAATATCATTTTTTTGCATCCTAATGTTTCGAAGTTTGTCTTTCAAGGCCAATTTTCTATGGTCACTATTATTTCGAATAGCTTAGTTAGTGTCTTCCACATAGAAAATGGTGTTTCTTTGCCATGGATATTCGAGACCACATGGTCTCTCACACCTTCCAGAATAATTCTCCTGCTCTTTACAACATCCTTCTTCCATTGGGATAATTTTTGTGCATCATATTATTAGGTTTTCACAATGTTAGTTTTAACATATTATAATACACCCTTATCATCAAGTAGTGCTTCCATTCCGTCCTACTAGGATATGAAATCTGAGCTACCCTACAAGGCATAATCCAATCTCAGTCCATTGAAATACATTCTCCCGAATCTGAAGAAAAGCTACTACAATGAAGCTACAGATTTGAAATTCCTAAGGGACAAATTTGAAATATTGGTTCTAATGTGATTTTAGGGCTCTTATACCATGTAGAAATTCGATAGAAATTTTAACTTCCCAAGAATTTGAACTGAAATCAGGAGACACAAATTCTACTCTACTAATCTGTGAAATGAAAATCACAATTTAGAACAACATGCATAAACATACAACAAGAAAAACCACAAGTATACAGTGATTTCTAGTGGAACCCAACTAGGAAAAACCCCTCAAGCCTCTTTGCATTAATCAGTTGAATAAAGAAACTATTACAATTGCATGCTCCAACTCTGAGCACCACTTGCAAAATCAAAATTATTCTCTTTGCTGAATGAGAGCCTCTAACCAACACTTAGCCAATTGATGTCTCCTCCAGCCTCATATTTCCTTGTGAAAATATGAGAAAATTTGAGCTCCTAAATAATAGGGAAGTCCCTATTTCCTTATGCAATTACCAAGGAATTGATCTCCCAACTGCATGTAACAATTGTACACTCAACTATTATACAACTCATGTTACACTAGCCTTGTCTCCTCCACTCCAGCTGAACAATTCAAATTCCATGCATGCATGAGCTATTTTGGGTTGATTGATCAATTAACTAATAGATCTATGAGTTAGATTGTTGTCCCACTACTAAACTAGCCTTCAACTGACTCTATTAATTGTTAGAGGTCAATTAACTAAGTACAACTAAAAATAACTAAAGTAGATTGCTAAAATTTAGCAATCAACACATGCATGGTTAAATTCCAAGCCCACTAACTTGAATTTGTTGATCTAACTAAGTTACAAGAGTCACGTAACACTAGTTAAATGCCTCCAGGATGCCTTGCTGATGTGGAAATTTGATTTACTCAATTTGACTAAGGCTAGAGTCAAATTGAACCTTTCTTGCTACACTTTCTAACAAGATAAATATTATAAACCCTTAAATTAACATCGTTGACCATGGTTTATTTTCATATTATCCCTTAGATTTAATAATTATCCCTTGGGTTTAATATTATTATTTATAGGTCCATAAATACAATAGTATCAAAATCTATAAATTATGAGCTATAGTTGAATGTTCGCAAACCATGTAGAGAGGGCACTCTTCTATAGGGTCTTATACTTTAAAATTTTAAAAACGAATAGTGTGCATGTTTCCATTACTATATAATTGTATTAACTGTACATATATAAACGCTTAGATTACAAAATAAAACCATTCCTTGATAGCCCAAAGTACTATCAAAACAAAACCCTCTCTACTGAGGGAATAGTAAGAACTATAACACAAGTTTAATTGTATAGACACATTAAAAAATTATTACATCAACCACATAAAGAAAAATGAACAACATTCCAATATTTTAAAAACTTAACAACATTGTAACCTGCCCAGCCACATAAAGGAAAAAAAACAGCATTCCAATATTTAAAAAATTTAACAGCATTATAACCTAACCCATAAATGTACTGCATAAACAAATTATTCACACAGATATGAAAACTATGTTTGGTAGCCAAAAAGTACACACAACCTAGTTTACTTTGGCCAGCTAGGAAAACCAGTAGCTTAGAAATAAGTTCCAAACTTTAAACTTATTATTTAAAACCTACAACAAGCATATTTGATAATAGAATATTAACTAAAATTAATTAATTATATTAAATATTAAAAATATATAAATATATATAGTAATACCATATTAATAAATATTGATGTTTTGATTAAAACTACTTACATATCAATGTTTTGTTTAATATTTCAATTCACTACAATATTTTATATAATAATAAATTAAATGAAATTTATTTATAACATTTATTAAATTAAATTATTATATATAATACTTTTTTAAATAATCATTAAATTAAAATTAATTATATATAAATAAATTAAAATATTAGATTACTTTGTTTAGTTTTTTACTATAATTCATTTTAGCTTTAATTCATATTATGCAAATCATTTTATTTTAAAAACAACCTTATGCCTATGCCTATGAACGGTAATTAATGATCAGTTTTAGATGAAAATTTGATTATGTTGTGTACAAGACATGAATTCTTACAACCTGTATTTTAATAATAAAATATTATCAAAGATTAAAAGATAGGGATTGAGATATTATTTTCAGAACACAAAACATAAAAAATTAGTACTATCTCTCATAGAAATAGTCATAAATGAATGATTTACTTAACACAATTAAATCCCAAAAATCGATATCTAATCTTAAACATTTTCATAGTAAAGTGATAAAAAATACTTTTATTTTGTTTATTCAATTTTTAAACTATATACCCTCACTTATTCTTATTCTCAATTTCTCTTTCCTCACCCATCATATATATCATCTTTTAAAAGAAATAGCATTTTATGTAAATAATCATTTATTTCATCACAATCCTAGGGATAATCTTTTGATTCCCTTTTTATATTTCTATCCCTTATTCTACGTTTTCTAATCCACTACTTATTTTTATTAAACATGTTAACCTAACAATTTAAGACATTAGTATCTTAATCCTTAACTTTTCTATGAAAATCATTTACTAAATTTATGTGTATTTATATTTTTAAAATGTGTTTTAAAATATTTTTAATAGTTTTTGTTTTCAATAATAAATATCGAGCTTTCTCTTTGTTTTATATTTTTTTATAAATAAATATATTTGTTTTTTCATAATTTAATTAGAATTAAAAAATTATATGAATGGAAAATATTAAATATTTTGAAATTTAAATTTATTTTTAAATGTAGAAATTTACAAAGTTCGTTCCTCAGACAAAACACTAAAGAACACCACTCACAAACAGAGCATGGATCAATACACGAATATTCTTGACGTGGTTAAAATCCTCAAGAGGGAAATAGTCCACAGCATCAGCCAACGTTGCCACTTCAGGCAATTTTAATAAAAGAAATAAAATGTACATAAGCTGCTATTGAAAGCCAAACTCTGACAGGATTTGACGAAACCACAGGGATTCCTTACTAGCTTCTACGATGCTACGATACTCTTCTTCTACTAAAGAAAGAGAAATGACACTTTGTTTCTTGCAAGCCCATGTAATAGGTTCAAAACCAAGAGTGAAGACATAACGTGCAATAGACTTCCGATCATCAGGGTCACCAACCCAATTGAAATCAGTGAAACCAACCAATAGAGGAGATGCTTCTGCATTGTAATGAATCCCAAACTGAACTATACCTCGAACATAACAAAGTATTCTTTTAGCTGCTTTCCAATGACTTTCATGTGGGTTTTGCATAAACCGAGCAATAAGGCCAACAACAAAGGAAAGGTCAGGACAAGTATGAGTCAGATACAAAATTTTTCCTACAAGTTGACATTATAAGGTAGCATCAACTTCAAGGAAAGTACAAGTGATTGAAAGTTTGGCTCCAGACAGAAAGGGAGAAAGGGCTGGATTACATTCTTCCATGTGAAAATGGTGTAGAAGATCACAGGCATACTTGAACAGGGAAAGGGAAATACTTTCCTTGGTTTGCAAGACTTGAAGACCAAGAAAATAATGCAAGTGTCATAAGTCTATCATTTCAAACTTATTTTTAAGGCTGGACTTCACATGGTTTATAAGGCTAGGATCACTACCAATAAGGATAAGATCATCAACATAAAGAACAAGGATGAGACTTATCCACTTTCTTGGTGTAGACAGTATTGTCAAAATTACACCTAGAAAAGCCAATATCTAAAAGAAAGCTATCCATTTTCGAATACCAAGCCTGAGGGGCATCCTTGAGACCATAAAGGAATTTCTTAAGCCGACATACAAGGCTGGAGTCTGTTTGTACAAAGTCAGTAGGTTGTTCCCTATAGATTTCTTCATGCAAGTCCCCATGCAAGAAGGCAGATTTAACATCCATTTGATGGACTTCCCATTTGAAAGAGGCAACAAGGGAAAGAACAATGCAGATAGAGTTCATTTTGGCAACAGGGGAGAAGGTTTTAGTATAGTCAATGCCTTCAACTTGTGAAAATCTCTTAGCAACAAGATGAGATTTATGTTTATCAACTTTTCCATCTTATCCAAACTTGGTTCTATAAACCCATTTACATCTAACAAGTTTTCTTCCCTTTGGAAGAGGAACAAGATCCCATGTATCATTTGCCAATAATCAACAATATTCTTCATTCATAGTTGCATCACAATCTGGATGGCTTGTAGCTTCTGCAAAGGTGTCAAGATCATAATTCGTTGAAGCTTGAGCCAGTAAAGAAGAGGCTCTATCGAACTGAGAATGTGTATGTTATTGATTTGTCGGATCGCCTGCAAGAGCACCTGCTGCATCCCGAGTAGCATAGACCCATTTTGGAAGCTAAGGAGATGAAGGAGGATCTTGAAAAGGTGGGGGAGGATTTCCATCCTCGCTTTCATCATCTGAAGAAGAAATATTTTTAGAAGTAGAAGGGATAGAGAGAGATGGCACATCTACCAAACTAGGCTCGTAGGCCGATATATTTTCAACAAAATTTAGATCTCTTCTAATGAGAACATTTTTGGACTTAAGTGGAATAAATCTATATCCTTTGACATCTTCATAATATCCAACAAAAATACATTTTTGACTCTTAGGTTCTAAAGCTTTATGTTTCTCATCTGGAATATGGGTCCATGCTTCACTTCCAGAAACATGAAAGTGACTTATATCTGGTTTAATTGAGATCCATGCTTCTTCTAGATTGATATTCATTAAAACCTTATTAGGAGTGTGATTTACTATGAAATCTGCACAGTTAATTGCTTTTGCCCAAAAATTAAGACTAAGTCCTTTAGATTGAAGCATATAATTAGCCATTTCCTTTAGGGTGCAATTCTTCCTTTCAACTACACCATTTTGTTGTGGAGTATATGGAACAGTATGTTGCATTTGAATTCCATGTTCAGTGCAAAAGTTGATGAATTTGTTGTTAACATATTCTCTGCCATTATCTGATCTTAGCTTAAGAATTTGATGTCCAGATTGTTTCTCAACAAAGGCCTTAAAGGCCAAGAACATGTTAAATACCTCACTCTTGAGTTTTAAGAAGTATACCCAAGAGCGTCTAGAGAAATCATCCATGAAAGTTAAGAAATACTTGTAGCCAGAGAATGAAACAACTGGAAGTGGGCCACATAATATGCACAAGTTGTAAAGGGGCTGAGGCATGCCAAGAGGCATGTTTTTCAAAACTATCCCGATGATGTTTTTTGAGTACACATTTGGAACAAACACCATCTTTGCAAGATACCATAGGAATACCCGTCACCATATTTTCTTTACATAGATTTTGAAGGGAGCGATAGTTTAAGTGACCAAATCGCTCATGCCAAAGTTTGCTCACTTCATCATTATGAGCAACGAATACCAAGGGAAGTGTTGATGACCCAAAGTTGTTAAACTTATACAACCTTGTAGAATCATCAACAATTCTGGTAGCTAAAATCTGTCTAGAATCTCTTAGGTCCTTAATTACAACATCGTGATGTGAAAATTCAACTATTGTACCTTCACCTGAATGAGTTCTCTGATATACAGATAGAAGGCTGCAGGATGAGGTTGTAACACATAATACATCATTAAATTGACCATTGTCTAGATGAATAGTTCTAGTCCCTACAACACTAAGAGATCTATCATTTGTAGGTTTTAACCCCTTACTGAAATTACCTGCATACGACTTCTTAAAACACAGAAAATAAACAATGTGAGAGCATAACACATAAAACACATATACACAGAGATTTTTCCCTGGATCCCAAAACTGGGACTACCAGCTTGATTTTTCATTATTTTCCTTTCAATGTTACAATACATATTTATACATGTCGAAGCTTCCAATACCATGGACCGAAAACCATCGCGCCCAAAACCATGTGTGAAAACCATGCACAAAAACATATTAGGTAGGTCCACCCAACCTAATATAGGGTCCAAAAACAATTTCCCCGGTGCTGCCCCTGACCCCGTAGAGGGGGGCTACCTGCCCTCGTAATCGACGTAACAAAGGGGGGCCTCCACTCCCCCTCTAACCCCACAGTGAACTAGGGGAGCTAGTCATGAAAAGAATATAACACAACCCAATATTCTCCCACTTGTTGTTTTCTTTTCACAAGGGGCCACAGGAGTGCTTAGTCATTTATCTAGCCCTGCAACACCCATTGTTTCTCTACACCAAGAGAATTTCTTAGAGCTCATAGATTTTGTCAATGCATCTGCAATATTCTTCAAAGTGTCCACCTTTACCAACAACACATTTTTGTCTTCTATCATACTGAACATCAATGTGTTTTGTCTTTGAATGATAAGCAAGGTTCTTTGCCAAGAAAATTGCACTTTGACTATCACAGTCTATTCTTATAGCTTCCTGTACTAACCCCATATTTGAACACAATCTCTACAACCAAACTGCTTCCTTGCTTGCATGAGTGGCTGCCATGTATTCTACCTCTGTAGTTAATAGTGCCACTATAGATTGTTTCTTACTCATCCAACTAACTGCACCTCTAAATAGGTTAAACACATACCAACTTGTATATCTTCTCTGACCTAGATCTCTAGCCCAATTTGCATCAACAAAGCCACGAATATCCAACACTCTGTCCAATCCCGGTCTTTCTTGGTAGCACAAACCATAATTACTAGTTCCACGCAAATACCTTAAAACCCACTTCATTATTGTCCAGTGCTCCTTCCCTGGTTTTCACATAAACCTGCTCAATACTCCCACTGCATGTGCAATGTTTGTTCTAGTACAGACCATTTCATACATGAGGATATCAACTGCACTTGCATATGGAACATGGGACATGTCATGTTCCTCTTCTTGTGTCTTGGGACACTATTTAGCAAATAACTTCACACCTACAGGAATAGGAACCTTCATCGGTTTACTATCATGCATATTAAATCTCTGCAATATTTTCTCAACATAATTCCTTTGGTTTAACTAGAGCTTCCTATTTTCCCAATCTCTTTTAATTTCCATGCCCAAAATATAGTTTGCAACACCAAGATCTTTCATGTCAAATTTGGAGGACAATTGGGTTTTCAAATCCTGGATAATCTCTTTGTCATTTCCAACCAACAACATATCATCGACATACAAGACTAGATAAATAACAAGGTCACCAATTAATTTAAAATACACATAGTGATCTGCTTTGCTTTTGGTGAAGCCAAGTCCCCGTATAAACGTATCAAATTTCTGATACCACATCCTTGGTGACTGTTTTAGCCCATACAGATACTTCTTTAGCTTGCATACCAGTTCGTTCTTACCCTTCATTGCAAAGCCTTCAGGCTGCTTCATGTATATCTCCTCTTCCAGATCCCCGTGAAGAAATGTTGTCTTCACATCCATCTGTTCTACCTCAAAATCAAAAGCAGCTAGGAATAATCTTTTGCTACCAACTGAGCTTTATATTTATTCACCTTTCCTTCTACATTCCTCTTCTTCTTGAACACCCATTTGCTGCCAATGGGTTTCCTTCTAGCTGGAAACTCTACCAGATCCCAAGCCTCATTTTTGTGCAAAGATGCCATTTCATCAATCATGGCCTCTTTCCAGAGTTTTCCATCCTCTAAATCTACTTCTTTCTTCATAGTTCTGATATCATCATCAGTAATAGATAAAGAAAATTTTTAACAGAAAGCAAATGGACTATATCTTTCTGGCTGCCTTCTTTCTCGAACTAATCTTCTCACTACTGGAGTTTGTGGATCTTCATCTTCTAATTCTTCTTCTGTTATAGATTCTAATTCTTCCTCCGCTAGCTCAAACTCTATCTTCTCACGTTCCTTTGATGGGACTTAATGTTTAATAACATTTTTCACCTCTCTGAACACAACATCTTGGTTGTACACAACCTTCCTTGTTACTAGGTTCCAAATCTTATAACCCTTTAAACCATCCCTATACCCAATAAAAATGCACTTTTCAGAGTTACTATCCAACTTTGTTCTTTTCTCCTTTGGAACATGTACATATGCATCACATCCAAATACCCTCAGATGTGAAAGAGAGAGTTTCTTCCTAGTCCATACTTCTTATGGAGTCTTATCCTCCAACGCTGATGAAGGTGATATTTTGACCAGGTAACATGTTGTCTCCACTACCTCTACCCATAATTCATGTCCTAACCGGGCATCATTGAGCATGTTTTTTTCCCTTTCCATCAACTTCTTGTTCATTCTTTCTGCAACTCCATTTTTATCAGGTGTGTATGGAGTAGTCTTCTGTCGTGCTATACCACACTTCTTACAGAATTCTTCAAATTCCTTGTTGTAAAACTCTCCACTGTTATCTTTCCTCAGTACCTTTATCTTTTTCTCTGTCTGTTTTTCCACCAGAGCCTTAAATTCTTTAAACCTGTCAAAGACTTCAGATTTCTTCTTGAGGAAATATATCCATGTATTCCTTGAGAATTCATCTATAAATGATACATAGTACACAGACTTACCCAGTGATGGAACCCTGACATGTCCAAACACATCACTATTCACAAGCTCTAATATATGTTTCGCCCTCTTACCCCCAGAGGGGAAACTCACCCGATTCTGCTTCCCATATACATAATTTTCACAGAAATCAAAATCCAGAGAGCTATTAGTCATAACTTCTACCATACCATTACCATGAAGTATTTGAAGGCTCTTCTCTCCAATATGTCCAAGCCTTTGATGCCATAACATGGTCTTTTCTCCAAAGACCACTAGATTTTTTGTTCCACTTTCAGGAACCATAAAACTGTTGTACCCATCAATAACAATGCTACCTTGTAGCTTGTATAGAGTTCCAATTTGAACTCCTTGCATCAATACCAGTGCTCCCTGAACTGTCTTACAGGTATCTTTCTCGAACACTGTTTTTACACCTGCATCATCTAGCTTGCTTACAGAAATCAGATTTCTAGCTAATGCAAGAATATGTAGAACACCTAGAAGTGTTCTAATCCTTCCACCTTGCAACTTCAACTTAACTTTTCCACAACCAACAATTCTAGCCTTCCTATCATCCCCCAAGAAGACATCACCACCATCATATTTCTCATACTTGCAGAACCACTCTCTATGGGGAGTGAAGTGAAAG
>APFE031639988.1:1927-37647 GCA_000404065.3 Pinus taeda | reverse complement strand
CAAAACTCTGACCATTAAATTTCTCGATCTCTATCTTTCCACTACTCGTCATCTTCTTTCACCACCAGAATCAATCTCACAGATCTCCCACTAAACAGGGTCTACCACAGGCCCGAGTGAAAACCCTCAGCAACAAAGGCATCCCCTTGAAGCCAAAACAACTCTGATACCAAATGTAGGTTTTAACCTCGTATAGAAATTACCTGCATACAAATTCTTAAAACACAAAAAATAAACAATGCGAAAGCATAACACATAAAACAGATATACACAAAGATTTTCCCTTGAATTCCAAAACCGGAACTACCAACTTGATTTTTTATTATTTTCCTTTCAATATTACAATACATATTTATACATGCCAAAGCATCCAATACCATGGACCAAAAACCATCACGACCAAAAACATGTGCGAAAACCATGCACGAAACCATAAGTAGGTCTGCCCAACCTAATATAGGGTCCAAAGAAAAATTCCCTGGGGAGCTAGTCGTGGAAAGAATATAACACAATCCAACATCATCACCAACATATATTTTTGTTGTTACAATCATTTAAATAAGAAAACACAGCTTTGTTTTTGGCCATGTGATAAGAAGCTCTAGAATAAATGAGCCACTCATGAGTATGAGAAGAAGAAGATACATTAAGTGCATAACTAGACTGATATGCTTGACAACCACATGCAGAAAGTGTTATTCTTAAAGATGAATTTGAAGTTGAAGAATGATTCAAATGGATGTTATGCTTCTTCATTGTTGCTTTCAAGGCTTACATCTTCTTAAAGCATTTGGGTTCTAGGTGGCCATCTCGATTACAAAAGTGGTAATGTCTATCAGTCTTCTTCCCTTTATTTTTATTTGCCTTATCATTTTGTTGAAATGATTTTTCATTTTGAGTTGCTTAGGACCCTTGTTTGGTTTATGACCATTATTTTTAGGGTACTTCTTCTTAGGATTTTTTGAATTTGGTTGGTGTTGGGCGGCTAAGGCTTTCCTAGAAAAGATTCCAAGATTAAAAAGACCAAGATGTAAGGGTTTTTCTTGTTCTCTTATTAAAGAATCGCAAAAGGCATCAAAAGAGGGGAACTTGTAGTCTTGTCCTTGAGAAATAAAGGCTTCTCTAGTAGAATGGAAGGTGGAAACAAACATAGAGTAGGCTGATCCCAACTTAGTAAGAATGGAATAGATAAGGCTACCATCTTCTTTCTTAACCTTAACACCTTCCAAGAGAAGTCTAAGGGTCTTGAACTTGGACAAAAAATCTTCAATGGAAGAAAAATTATTGGGGTCCAACGTAAGCAACTCATTTTCAAGTTAATGGGCTCTAATTTCATTTTTAATTCCAAAAACTTTAGTGAGTTGTTTCATTCCTTCATTAGGGGTATCAAGTTCTGCGATATGGAATCTAAGGTCTGGAGAAATAGACATATCTATCAACCCACATGCTTGATCTTGCCTATTTTCCCATTTGGCTGCCTTATCTTCATATTTAGGGTTAGTTTCTTGGCCTGAGGCTATTCTATGAAGACCTTTACTTCTAAGTAAATCCACAATGTAGGACCACCATTGGAAGTAGTTGGTGCTGTCAAGAATAACTTAGCATCGATATTCCATTTTAACAAAAATTAAAGCTGTAGATTCTGAAACTAAGTGTTCCAATGGAGAGAAATCTCGAAAAATTAGGCTGATTAAAAAATGGCTTTGAAAATGGCTTCCGGATGGAGAAGTTATGGCCTTTTGAAAAAAGTTGTTGAAGATGCTGATGAAGTGCGTGAATGTGTGGAAGTGAATGATAATGTTTTATTTAAAAAAAAATCCCCCCCTTTACAAACTTAATCTAATTAGCTCACTTAAAAAAAAAAAAAATTATGTGACCCACTTTTATAAATAAGTGAAAGTCACTTTTACAATGGTATTTTATGAGCTACTCACTAAATTGTAACTTAAATAAAAGATAAAGAGACTTTAGAATTATAAGTGACTCACTTTTTATAATCGGTGAGAACACTTTTACATAAAGTCTTTAAAACATAAGTTACATGTGCTTTTTGAAAAAGTAACTTAACAAAAAGAAAGACTTGAACCCAAGACCTCTATTCTCATAAAGAAACTTTGGACCAAGTGAGCTAGTTTAAATGGTTAGTAATTTTTGGAAAAGAGGAAGGTTTTTTTTTTTAGTCACTGAAGCTTTGGGGTGTGTGCCTACTTGAAAAAGCTCTTTTTTCATGCAAAACAAAAAACCACACAACCCAACATGAACATGAAAAAAACCAAACCTTGTGGCTTGAAGCTAGCTTTTACCGGAAACTAAATATTTTCCTCAATGTTTCTGATTTTCCAAGATCACACTAAGGCACAACAAAAAAGAACATACGCGTGATAAAAATCCTTCCTTTCTGTTTCCGATTTGACCAAATCGCATAGAGTCGTAGGGCAAAGAGTATACACAAAAATGAAAGGTATAGATCCGATAATAAAAAATAGAGAGATAAATAAACCAAAATAAACAGAGAGATAAATAACTAAAACTGCAAATAAAGACTGTATACCTCCAAATCTTAAAAATGACGTAGCTAGGGCTACTGGAAACCTTTTCGCATAAAAAGAAAGGGGTTCTTCACTGGAACAGATGCTCCTAACGCAATAGAGTAGTCCTCTAAGCTTGGAAGCAGTCAGAAATAGTAGATCTAGGAAACGACAATCAGATACAGTTGTATCGGCTTCCGATTTGGATCACCAACAAATACGGCCCTCAAATAGCTCTGATACCATGTAGGAATTTACATGGTAAGTTACTCAGATAGAAAACCAAAGCACATCGCTCACAAACAAATCAAAGATCAATACACCAATATTATTGACGTGGTTAAAACCCTCAAAGAGGGAAACAGTCCACAACCTGAGCCAACGTGACCACTTTAGGCAATTTATTAATAAAAGAAAGAAAATTTACATAAGCTTCTCTCATGAATGGACACCCTACAAATTACCCTCCATGCTCTTTAAATAGAGATCATGGATGAGTTAGGTGTTAAGCCATAGATCAAGTGTCAGTAATATCGAGGAGAGAATGAGCCGTCAGATCACTTCATGTCTAGAACATATCGTGACCATCAATATTATAAGTTACAAATGTACATAGTAAAGAAACACACTATACCTAACTCTATACTAGACCAAGTTATACTTAACTATTTCCTATGTGTCGGAATATCCTAATAGTAAACCCTTAAGAATTTATAAAGAAATAAAATTAGAATTAAATGTTTTTTTCAGATTAAACTCGTAATGTATTTTTTGTTATACAAACAAATTTAATATTTTCACAAAATTATTTAAATTAGTTATAGTTGATATACATGATTTTAATTATTTTTCTAATATTTAAATAACAAATAATTAAAAAAATAAGAGAAAATCATGTAAATTTTAAAAAGTATGGTTTATGATACACACCATATAAACTATGTCATCGTAACTGAAACAAGATTTCTCAATGATGAATGGATTTTTTCCTTAATTGGTGATAATTATCAAGCAAAGCCACACCTTATAAACTTGGATGAACATTTTGAACTTGTTCTTAAAAGGTTTTATCCAATACCCTGAGATGAAAGGCATTACATGATTCCACATGAGCGGTGGATAAATTTTACATTCCAATGGCCGGTTCTGCTGGTTCATCATGACATGCCGTATCTTTCAATGCACTATAAACATGGTATCCAACATTAATAGATTCCTTGAACAATGTGATGGCACCAATAGGATCCATGTTGAGGGAGCCATTTTCTACATGATGGTGGATCTGTTTAGTGTTTAGAAAACTTAATTTTAATTTTGTAGGTTAGGTATTTTTGGGTCAAAAATTATCAAAAGAATAATGTAGAGGTGTTGACATTTTCAATTTTAGAAATTTTGTAATTGAATATATTTATTTCAACCTGGGTTGTGAAGCAACTAGTCGTTGATTTATATTTCCACTCATAGAGATTATTATTCATTCAAAAAATTAAATATAATCTCTTTCAGCATGATCAAGATAGTATTTATTAATCCCTAGAACATGCATATTAATTTTTAAAACATTGGGATTTTATGATTTTAATAAGATGGAAAATATTATTAACTTTGATGTGCTCTGAAAATTGTTAGTTTTCACTCAGTTGGCTACATCCAGAAATATTTTGTGGCCAAGAATTTCAAGAAAGTAAAATCAATAAATAGTCTGCAATGAACAATGTTAAGAAAGAAAATAAATCATTGGCCTGAGGAGCCATGGGATAATTCATAGGCCAATAATGTTGTAAAGAACTATAAAAAGAAACTTCTCACAAATACTTGAGAGGGTAGTGACCTTGGGAGATAATGTCGACAAGGTAGCAATAAACCTCATCCCAAACAATCAATAAGGGAGGGGTAGGTGCATTCACTTTGGAGGAGGTTGAAGAGATTGACGACCTATGTTCATTCATTATTGTCACATGGTTGCAATGACTACAAGTGTCTCCTCTCCCTTACCAATTAATACCATGTTCGCTCAGATCAAGCATGGAATAATAGGATTGTGCCCTCCATTTCTTTGACTTAACCATAGTGAGATTTTGAATTTTTCATGGAGATACCTATGGTTTTTGCAGTGGTCTATACATCATGGCACATTGTGCATCTGCCAGAAGATATATGTCGTGGGTCCTCTTGTATTTCAAGAATTTTTCCTATGAAATGGAGTATCACTTGTATATCTTATTACATGGGTCATAATAGATGTAATGAATATTTTGGGTACATACTAATGCCATGTTATTGCAGAAATTCCCTTTGGAAAATAATTGATATTGCTTTTATTTTAGAATGTTGAGATTTGTGGAAATGGACCTTAGTATTTCCATTACTGTTGGACATTTTGCGCTTGATGTTTTGGATCTCATCAACTTAGATCTCTACTATTTTTTTTTCACGTACTATTGGTGATCTTTTCGTGGATTAGATCTATGCTCCCAACCCTGGCCTCCCCTCTACGTTGTGCTTATTTTTGTGTTGTATTGAATATTCAAGTTGCATTCAACTGGATAAAATAAACTTGTTTTTGTAATTGTATGTATTGTATAATGCATTTGAGTTACAATATAGACATTAGAGATAGTAGTGCATTATATTATTTTCCTATGTTATTACACAAGTAATAACAAGAATACACATAGTTCAGGTTTATAAACATGGTTTTGTGAATTGATACCCATAGTGTTTGGGACAAGAAGAGTAACTAGGAATCAATACCATGGTTTTATTAATTTATTCACATGGTTTTTCATTTGTTAAATATAATAATAGTAGTGTTTGCAATATGTTGTAGTGGCTGCAACAACCTCCAAAATTTTGGCCTGCATCCAATTTCATAGCATTCCTTGGGTTTTTCCTTGATGTTTGCAAGCACTTGGGCTCATCCCATGAGGTCACGTCAAGTCTTTACACCCTCCTCGCTTGATCATTCATCGGACATATTTTAGTATGTTGGTCACAATGTCATTCTTGTAGTCATGTTTTGGCTATGATCATGGTTTGTCTTCATCTGTATAAGTTTTATTCACTATGTAAGCATCTATCACACTCACACACAAAGTCGTATGCAATGTCGTGTAAGTGTTGATGATCTATCTCAAGTGTCACACTTGTCACTTGCACCTATTGGTTAGTCACACTGAGCGTACGTTGTCTTGATGGTTCGAGGTGTCTTGTTGTCGAGTCATGTTGAGTGTGTGTTTGCAAGGTCATGCATGCACAATTTCACTCATTCACACACTTAGTCATTTTTCCAAAGTACTATCGACTAGACCACCCTCCACCAGCTGAAGCTCCACTGAGATTCATTGTGCAATCTCAGCCGTCAGTGATCATTCAATGCTACCCAAAATTTTGCAAAGCTCAAGGTTTCCTCCCAGCCAGTCTACATGACGCAATCCTGGAATCAACCTGGTTGATTGTCACCCAAAACAGTGCAAAGGTTTCTCAACAAACCATCTTAATTTGCACTATTTGTAAGAAAATATATCAAGCTTCTTACTGGTCCACTAGAGAGTTTGATCAGGCAGTGGCCCTAGGCTTCACTCCTCCAAAAAATTGTGTATAAGCTAATAGCATGCCTGCCTCCACTGACTGAAGAAATTGCATAGACATGAAGGACAAGAACCCGCTGCCTGTCACTACATGGTCCCGGAAATTTGCGTAGTTATTTCAATCAGTCCCTGTGTCAGTCAACCTGCTGCTCCTCCTGAAAATTGCACAGTTTTCTTAGGTTGTCCTCCAACTAACCGACACCCCGCTCAACCCAAAAACTATGCAGATCCTGCAAGCCAACCTCCTAGTTCTATGTAGTTTGGGCTAGCAAGCTCCCGCAGCCCGCTATTAGCCTCCCTGGAGAATTTGCGTGGTTTTTAATGGTAGTGTCCTCCTGTTACCTACACTACTTTCTTGGAAAATTTGCATAGTTTTTCCCTCCAGCTGAGCCAAATCCCATAGATGGTCACTACTATTCTAGAATGCTCATCTCAGCCTCCCAGTGACCTCTGTGTAATTTTCTTTGACAGTGACCTAGAGCCCACATCTCGGCCTGAAATGTGTTCTGTGTAGTTTCAGAACCTTGTCCTTTATCCCGGTCACCTACACCTGAAAATGAAAGATGATGCATCATGGTATACTAGGATATTTATGGATTTGATGTCGTCTCGTCATGAGTGATTGCAGATACATTTACATGGATGAGACATGGTGGGACAATGAACAAGATTAACAAGGAGCGCATGCTAGGAGACTTGTTCACAAATGGACAAACACATGAAGCATGCCAAGTACAAGAAAAGGAGATATATGCACATGCAACATCAAGAGAACACTAAGACCATTGAAGGCTCTTCACACCTTTCCATGCAAAGGTGAATCTATGATACACCAAGAGCACACATCACCCAGCAGCATTGTGGTTTAACATGGACACCACCATCAGCATGAACATACCAGCACTGTCGTGTCGAGTCATGTGACAAGTCATCTAGTCCACATCACTATTGTGGTCCATACTATTGTAATTAATGTAATGTAATGTGGAATTCCAAGAGACCCACATGTAAAGTTGAAGAGTCATGAGGGAAGTCGAATAGTCACAAGGGCCAGTTTCAACCTTGGCTATATATACCCCTCATTTGTACATGTAAAAGACTTTCCACCTTGGCTCCTCCCACATAGCCTTGAGAGTTTGTAGCCTTTTCCTTGAAGAGAAAGAAGTGGCTCCAATGCCCTGCTATCGGGGTTAGTGATGTATGGTGTACAGATGTGTCTTAGAACTTTCACTTAATTCAGAAGCTTGATAACAGGCCAACACGTTTTCACACATGTATTGTATTTGTTTGTAAGACTATTCTTTGGACGCTTGTAATGCACGTTTCTTTAACCTGTATTAAGATAATTGAACTATTTCAGTTGTTCTAGTACATATTCTTTTGAAAATGTGTTGTATCAGTTGTTAACATTGTCTTGCCCATTTGGGCTATTCTACCAAACACTCAACAAAATAATTCTCGTAAGCTTGTTATAATGACCATCCCACTCATGTGGACTATTCTGATGGGTGTTGTATGTGCTATCTGTTCATCTTGTGTTTTGTAACTACAACATCAGTGTGGACTACTCTACCAGGAGATGTGCATGTCATGTTGTGTTGTGTGTCTCTAACAGATTTGGGACTATTCCCTTTCGACTTGAGACTCACTCTCACCCTCTCCCTCTGTAGTGAAAGAACCTTGACACAAGTAACACTAAGCACTCACTAGGCACGTGAACCTCATTTTTCGAAGATAAAACAAACCACTCGCATGTGTTGATAAGAAAGAGCTAAGGTAAATCTTTAATATAATGGAAACTGGGCCATCATACCAGATGGGACTCCTACACCAAACAGTGTGAGGTCTAGTTAGGACTTCATACTAGGAATATCCCCTGAATGTTTGCGGGTCCAACACCATAAACATTTTTGGTGCTATAAGGAGGGCCACCAGTTGTTTATATATGAATGTCCTCTCAACCCCACTCATCAATCATCTGGTCAAGGTAGTAACACACACTCCATCTCACCTACAGGAAACTATGAAATTGGTTACTCCTCATCTCCTAGATGTGAACACAAAATCTCGTATCAGCACCTCTGCTCTGTCTGTCCCATCACCCGTCAGGTTTCCAAAGTAGTTGAACTAATCCTAAGAATACAAGATCTTCCATATGCATCAAAGAAGCCAAAGACCAATCCCATAGGAGTTGTTGTCTCATCAGTGGAAGAAAAAGTTTTTGCCATGCTTGAAGGTCTATCAGAAGATGTTGAGAATAGAGAGGAACCTCCAGTCTTCCAACAGGGAGAACATGACACCCTCGTGATCTTGGGCTCAGACTCCAGTATAGGAGGCAGAGAGGAATGTAGCGAAGGAGGCAGAGGCAGAGATGAACCAATAAACTTAGAGATGGAACCATCAGATTCTGAAGAATATGAGGAGCATGAATAAGAAGAAGGCATGGATGACCAAAACTTGGAATGGATGACTCAGGGATGCCAAATCATTCAGAGAGGATCCTCACAAAGTATGACCCTAACAGAACAGTGAAGGAAGAAGACCAGTTGGACAACTTCTACCTGCAGTTGCAAATTGTTTCCGTGTACCTTGGATGGCTACACAATGGTATGGTATCATAGCCTTCCTGTCAATTCCATCTGTAACTGGGGTATGTTCAAATGGATGTTTTTGGAAAATTTCGCTGATGGCAAGACCCCATCCATGTTGCTCAAAGTGTTGGGCAGTCTGAAGATGGAGTCGAAATAAAAAGTAAAAGATTTCAATAAGATGTTTTTGTGCATATTAAAAAAGTTTGAAACAGACACAAAACCTCATGACTCCATCACTATTAACTATTATACATCTGCACTGCCAATCAGTATTGCACAGTTCATCAAGCGAGCTGCGAAACCAACATTATTAGAGAACTGTGAAGAGAAGATCATTGTGGAAAAGAACCTGCATGCAATTAGAGTCATCAAGGATGATGAACTAACAAAATACTCTAGAGATGCAAGCAGGAAGCCCAGGCTGTGGTGAGAAAGGGTAAAGACAAGGAAGCAAGTGACATTAAAACCCTTACTCATCTTGTCAAGAAATTGAAAACATAGGTGTCTAAGATAAAACAACGAATGATCAACACATCTATGAGCACTCAACCTCCTAGACAATAGAAAGGAAACATGTCATCAGGCAACAACCACTTCCTAGCTAAAACTACACAGAGCTCCAACTTAGTGTTCCAGACAGAACTGTGTGCGAATGATGATTTTTTCTCATTCAATGAAGATGTGCACCCAGAAGGGACTTGTTCGGAATGGAAATGAATTGCAGACTCAGTATGAAACCACACAATAAATGCAGTAAACAATGTGCAATACCAGCTGAGAGATGCAAACGATGAAGAAGATACTGCATCTGATGAGGCAGCCAACACTATGCAGGTGATCAACATGTATTAGTGCTCATAAGAAATCCAAAAAATAAATACTAAGAAGCATCCCCAAAAGAAAAATGGTTGATACAATGTTAGAAGTCAAGGGGCTCCCCTTATGATTGGGGAAATGTGAGAAAAACCTGAACTATTGAGGAAGGTTGATCCACCAGCCATCGAAAATAAGAAAGCACAAACCAAGTCTAGGAAGACAACTACGAACAAGAGTACATCCGTGAGCAATAAAATTCAAAACACTTCGTTGGGCAGTACAAAGATGAGTCCAACCCCGGACATCTCGGTGAGTCTACCTACTCTTGATTACAACATTTTGGAAGACATGAAGAAAACTCGTGAAAACATCTCTTTGTTTGAGTTACCTAAGATTCAGTGTCAACAGGATATTCTGTTGCACGCATTGGGTCAAACATCTGCAGACAACACAACCTCTACTAGCAAGGGAGCAAGCACATCTCCTGGTTCACTCACAAATATGATCAACACACTTCGAATGGAAAACGAAAACTTTGTTTTCCCTCCATTCTTGCTTTCATTCAAAATATTTAACTACAATGTTCAAAACTATTTGATGATTCTAGCACATCAGCCAACATCATGCCACTCTCCATTACCAAGCAAATCAATGTGCAATGGAGCAAGACATCTGTGCAGATCATCCAACTTGATCGAATGTGTGGACCAGCCATTAATGAACTTTAGGATGTGATCATCCAATTATCTCATGATGGTCGAGTTAACCAGTGCATCAACATTGTCATTATGGACATACCAGAAGGGTATGTCTTACTGCTCGGTAGAGACTGGTCCAACAAGTTGAATGGTTACTTTGATATAGACTGGTCACACTTATGGCTTTCGTACCAGGGAAAAAGAAACCAGATCCAGGTGTTATCCGAGAGATACATGAGACACATTGTCACTCCCATCAATTTTGAGAATGAGCTATTGGATTTCATGAAAATCATGTTTGGCAACTGCCTCTTGGAAACCACGTTGGGGTGTCATCTTGCATAATGAGATCCAACCCCACTAGACACGTAGCTAGGTCTCGTTCCTTGCCCAACTGATGGAAATGAAACTTGTACATTACATTGTAGCACTAGTAGCAATATTAGTAGTAGCAGTAGTACAAGCACATCAAGTGGTCTGTGTGCATATGAGTTATGGACCATGTATTTTGACAGATTAAAGACACAGGATGGCTCTGGATCCAGGTGTGTCTTGATAGACCTAAAGCACAAGAAACTTTTGATATCAAGCTTCTTTGAGTTCAAGTGTACGAAAAACACTACTAAATACAAAGCACTTGTATTGGGCTTGCACAAGGCCATTAGCCTCAACGTTGTCACGCTCAAAGTGGTAGGTGATTTAGAAATCATTGTGCAGAAGGTACGTAACACCATACACTATTTTTCACCTAATCTCAAAAATTACCAACAAGAGGTATGAAAACCAATCTCTAGCTTCCAAGCATTCAATATCATTGTTGTGCTGAGAACGCATAATGCAACTACCAATGCCTTAGAAAATTCAACTTCCAGGATGTACAAGCCTTCTATCCCAGATAACATAACTAATCTATGCTTTTTTTATGATTATCAAAATATATTGCACTTCATGGCCAACATTGATGTCTTCAAGAACACAACATTTGACGAAGATGAGCACGAGCAATCTCTACAAGATACAACTGATGACAAGAAAGGCAACCTCATCCCCAAGGGTGTGGTATCTCTAGAAAATCTTTATGACTTGCAGAACCACTTTCAAGGGACAAGGAACAACAAAACCCATATCTCCACCATGATGCACAAATATATAAACTTGGTAATAGAACAAGATCCGAAGTTCATCAATCTCGGTACATGTTGAACACAACAAGAGTGGAAAGCCTTTGTCTTCTTGTTCAAATAGTACCAGGGTGTGTTTGCCTGGACATATGATGATATGAAAACATACGACACACAAATAATCCAACATGTGATTCCAATCAAAGAAGAGGTCAATAAATTTCAACATAAGCTGAGGAAAGTACATCTGTCACTTGAACAACTCTTGAAGAAAGAGTTGACCAAGTTGTTGGATGCATAGATCATTTACAGATTTCATCATTCCACATGGGTTTCTAACCTTGTTCACGTACAAAAGAATTCCAGGGAGATCCACTTGTGCATTGATTTTCAAAACTTGAACCACGCCTCGGACAAAGACAACTACCTAGTGTTTTCAATGGAACATATTTTACAGATAGTATCTAGGGCGGAAATGTTTTCCTTACTTGATAGTTTTTCAGGATATAACCAGGTTCTAGTAGTAGAACCTGATAGACTAAAAACTACCTTCTGTACCAAGTGGGGTATGTTCGCATATAGGAGAATTCCATTTGGGCTCATGACTGTAGGCGCAATCTTTTAGCATGCCATGGACATCGCCTTTCGCAAACTCATCAGAAGTGTAGTGGTGTACCTTGTCGATGTGACTATATTTTCTAGAAAATAGTCAGACCACATATGCCATCTGAAGAAGATATTTGATGGATGCTAGAAATATGGGATTTCATTGAATCCAAAAACGAGCGTATTTGCAGTGTCTAGAGGGGAAACTCCTTGGGCACATCATTGCCAGAAGTGAGATCAAGGTTGATCAAGACTGATTTTGGACCATTACATAGATCCCTCACCTAGCCAACAAGAAAGCAATGCAATCCTTCTTGGGAAAGATAAAATTCCTCTAGAAGCTCATCTTGAATTATGTGCAAATAGTGAAACCGATGCAAGACATGATCAATAAGGATGTAGTCTACATTTGGGGCAAGAGGGAAAATAATGCATTCACTCATATTAAGCAGGCTATAGTAGATGCACCTGTACTTTACAATCCATATTTTAAGAAAGATTTCTTATTATACACCTTCGCCTGAGACTCACTTGCTGCAATACTCACTCAGAAGGATGAGCTAAACAATGAACGTCCCATCTCCTTCATGAGTGCAAGCATGCAAGGACCCAAACTCAACTACCCTGCTATTGAAAAACAAGCATACATAGTATACAATGCGGTGAAACACTTCAGACCCTACTTGCTGAAGAACCATTGCATAGTCTATGTGCCTCTCCCAACAGTCAGATCACTACCTGAACAACAAGAGTTGGGTGAACGACGTGTGAACTGGATGACATGCTTTCAAGAGTATGAGCTTGACATCAAGCCAGTTCACATTGTTAAGAGTCATGGTTTTTACTGACTCGCAGCTAAGGAAGTCCATGCATAGGAGGAAGAAGATGAGCTTGCTGGTTGGGAGCAAGAAACTGAGATGTATGATGTAGAGCGAGCACCACCCATTGCATGCGGAAAATCTTGGTACGAATATGTATGCCAGTAACTTGAGCATGGAACCATACCCTCTCATTTCTCCATGAGACAGAAGAGGGTATTGCGCCTCAAATATTATCCTATCAGTTGGTGCACAAATTGCTTTAAAGAAATCAGAGTAATGAATTTTTTCTCAGGTGCCTAGAGGAACATGATTCAAAGAAGGTCTTGCATGATCTACATGATGGACTAGCTAGGGGCCACTTTGCAGGAAATACCACTGAGCATAAATTTATGTGAGCCGATTTCTACTGGCCCACATTGTTCAAAGATGCACTCGCCTATGCTTGCAAGTACCCAATCTGTCAATGATGCACTGACATAACACGAAGGTTAGCAACCCCGCTGCACCTTGTTGCAGTGAATGAATTGTTCCAACAATGGGGCTTGGACATCATTGGAGAGATTTTCCCACACGTCAAAACAACACTGCTACATCTTGACAACTACAGATTTTTTCACGTGGTGGACATAAGTAGTTCTACTTAGGCAAGTGAATGACTAGGAAGTCATCAACTTCCTCCAACAGAACATCATCTCACGCTTTGGCATTCTTGTATCACTTGTGTTTGACAATGCAACTTACTTTTCATCTTTAAAGCTTTATGATTTTTCATTTCAATATGGTATCATTATTAAACATTCATCTAACTACTACCCACAGGGAAATGGTCTCATAGAATCCACAAATAAAAATCTTATCCACATTATCAAGAAGACCATTTACTTTGAATAGCGTAACTGGCACTCCACTTTGATGAATGCCTTATGGGCTGACCACGTAACATCCAAACCCTCTCTAAACACTTCACCATACTTCCAGGTTTATGGGAAAGAATCCATTCTTCTACCAAACATCTACTTGCCTGCGCTCCAATTGTCCTAAGAATCCCAAGGAAAGCTTTGTCAGCTAGTTCAGTGTAGGTTGGATACACTTCACAAGTTGCAGGAAGAAATGATGAAAGAAAAATATAAATTCACACTCGACCAGAATTGTATCAAGAGATTGTTCAACAAGAAGTCTACAGGGAACAATAGATTTGATGTGGGTGACTTGGTCTTGAAATGGGACAAACCCCATGAAGACAAAGGCAAACATACGAAGTTTCAATCCCTGTGGATTGGTTCATATACTATCCAGGAGAAGCTTGGCCCACACACGTACTATCTGAAATGAATTGACAAGAGGATTGAGAACCTTCTTGTCAATTCCCAAGATATCAAAGATTAATTTTAGTAAGTCGGGGTCACACCCCGCTCCATGTACATAGTATGTTTACTGCTTCTTGTCTTTTCGCCTTATCTTACTATTTTTTTTTTTTTTGGTTTGCTTAGTATCATGCTATTTTTGGTTTTGTAAATAAGTGCTTCCCTCTACTGAGTTCTAGAATTTGAATGAGTATGTGGCTGAGATCCAAAGAGTCTTGTGACACTACAACACTTGGACAATCCTGCATTTGTCTTCTCTACGCTTTGTCATAACCTTCAACCAATAAAGTCTTGATAGAAAATACGATCTATTTGCAAGGGAATCTTGGGTCCAACCATGAACCTATGTCCACACTGGGAAACCTCATGCCTATACTCATCCTTCTTTTCTATGTGTTCAAGCTCTTCCAACTACTAGAAATGGAGAAGGGGAAAATCTAAACAAGAAAACCTATGTCAAAGGCCTTACATGCTTCCCTGAAGTAACAACCTCATCTTCTCTCAATAAGTTAAGATTCCTCTTCCATCCTAAAAATAAATAAGTGCCTATGAATAGTCCTCTTTAAAAAAAAAAATACAAAGGTGAAAGAAGAGAAATGCTTCCTACGCAGAGAGGTGAAGCATGCAACTCCATCGGGGTACTGACCAGGCTCGCTGGTAGTGGAGAAATGCATGTGTTCATGCATGACTCCATCAAGGTCCTGCTAGCAGTGGACTGACACTAGAGATGAAAACTTATACCCTGAATTCTTTTAACTTGCGAGCCAAACTACCCTTCCCTATTTTGAAACACTGTGATTAAGCTGAAACTTGTTGTTGTGTTTGACTGAGTTGGAAAAAGGTGAACCATGTCTGTCCATGGGGTAAGTGGGGAAGCCAAAGTAACCCGCACAACAATTCAATACTCCCTGACAGAAAAAGGCCTTGCACTGTCAATGGACAAAAATAGATAAGTTGGTATTCAACTAGTGTGTCACCAAGTGTTGTAGCAGTTGTAACAACCTCCAAAATTTTGTCCTGCATCCAATTTTACATTCTTCCTTAGGTTTTTCCTTGATATTTTCAAGCCCTCAGGCTCATCCAAGAGCTCGTGTTGGGCCTTTGCACCCTCCTCACTTGACTGTTCACCGGACATATTTTAGTATGTTGGTCACAATGTCATGCTTGCAGTCATGTTCTGGCTATGATCATAGTTGTCTTCGTGTGTACAAGTTGTATTCATTATGTAAGCATCTGTCACACTCACACACAAAATCATATGCAATGTTGTGCAAGTGTTGTCACATTCATTCAACGATCTATCTCAAGAGTCGTGCTTGTCACTCACAACTATCGGTCAATCACACTGAGCGTATGTTGTCTTGATGGTTTGAGGTGTCTTATTATCAAGTCATGCTGAGTGTGTTTACAATGTCATGCATGCACAAGGTCACTCATTCACACAGATAGTTATTTTTATGAAGTACTATCGACTAGACCACCCTCCACTAGTCGTATCTCGACTGAGATGCACTGTGCAGTCTCATCCCTTAGTGATCATGTACTGCTACCTAGAATTGCACAAAGCTAGAGTCTGCTTCCCAGGAAGTATGCACTACACAATACTGCAATCAACTTGGCTAACTATCACCTAGAACAATATATAAGTTTCTCAGTAAGCCATCTCAATATGCACTTCCCGCAAGCAAATCTATCAAGTTTCCTGCTGGTCAACCAAAGAGTTTGACCGGGCAATGACCTTGAGCTTCACTCCTTCAAAAAATTACGTAGAAGTTGCTAGCATGCCTGCCTCTACTAACTGAATAAATTGTGTAGACATGAAGGGCAGGCACCCACTTCCTGTCATTGTACTATCTCTAAAATTTGCATCGTTCTGTCAGCTAGTCCCCCTGTCAACCGACTTTCTTCTCCTACTAAAAACTGTGCAATTTTCTTGGGATGTCATCTAGATGCCCGACACCTGGCCCAACCCAAAAACTATGTAGATATGTCCTGCAGGCCAGCCTCCTAGTTCTATGCAGTTTTGGCCAACAAGCTCCCACAGCCCTCTCCCAAGCTCCCTAGAGAATCTGCGAATTTTTCATGGCCAATGTCCTCCCTGCAACCTGCACTACCTCCCTAGAAAATTTGTGCAGTTTTTCCTTCCAGTCAAGCTAGATCCCACAGATGGTCACTATTGTTCTAAACTTCTCATCTCAGCCTCCCAGTGACCTCTGCACAATATTTTTTATGCTACCTAGGAGCCTGCATGCCGGCCTGAAATGTGCTTTGCATAGTTTCAAAGCATTTTCCTCTGTCCCGGTCACCTACACCTAAAAATGAAAGATGATGCATCATGGTAGACTAGGATATTTCTCGATTTAATGTTGTCTCATCATGAGTGACTGTAGATATAGGTACATGCATGAGACATGGTGAGATGGAGAATGAGATGAACAAGGAGTGCATGCTAGGAGACTTGTTCACGAATGGAAGAACACATGAAGCATGCCAAGCACAAGCAAAGGAGAGACATGCACGTGCAACATTAAGTGAACAAGAAGACCATCAAAGACTTTGCACACCTTGCCATGCAAAGGTGAAGCTATGATACACCAAGATCACACTCATCACTCAACAGTAATGCAACTCGACATGGATACCACCATCAGCATGAACATACCAGCATTGTCGTGTCGAGTCATGTCATGAGTCATCTCAGTCACATCACTATTGTGAGCCATACTGTTGTAAGCAATGTAATGTAACGTGGAATTCAAAGATACCCACATGTAAAATTGAAGAGACATGTAATTCAAATAGTTATGAGGGAAGTCGAACAGTCACAAGGTCCAGTTTCACCCTTGGCTATATATAACCCTCATTTGTACATGCAAAAGACTTTTCACCTTGGCTCCTCCCACATAGCCTTGAGAGAGTGTAGTATTTTCTTTGATGAGTGAGCAATGGCTCCAACACCCGCTATCGGGGCTAGTGATGTATGGTGTACTAATGTGTCTTGGAA
Organism: Pinus taeda; assembly: GCA_000404065.3. Classification (NCBI taxonomy): domain Eukaryota; kingdom Viridiplantae; phylum Streptophyta; class Pinopsida; order Pinales; family Pinaceae; genus Pinus; species Pinus taeda. Next base: position 20,508 of record APFE031639988.1, on the reverse strand, counting down.
CTTTCGCTTAATTTAGAAGCTTGATAACAGGATAACACGTTTTCACACATGTATTGTATTCGTTTGTAAGACTATTCCTTGGACGTTTGTAATGCATTTTTCTTTAACCTGTACTAAGAGAGTTGAACTATTTTGGTTGTTCTAGTACATATGATTTTGAAAATGTTTTGTATCAGTTGTTAGTGTTGTCTCGCATGTGTGGACCATTCCACCAAACACTCGATAGAATCATTCTCATAAACTTATTATAAGTACTATCACACTCGTGTGGAATATTCTAGTGGATTTTGTATGTGTTATCCATTCATCTTGTGTTTTGTGACTCCGACATCCATGTGGACTACTCCGCCAGAAGCTGCGCATGTCCTGTTGTGTTGTGTGCCTCTAACAGAGTTGGGACTATTCCTTTTGTTGGAAATAATACTAAGAGGGGGGATGAATCAGTATTATCAAATCAATTATTTTTCATTTCACAATCAGATTTGTATATGTTACTTCAGTTATGGGAGACTACGTATATACACTACTGCGTCTAAAGCAGCCAGCGTATATCAGTAAACTTATGATTCATTTAATGTTGATCTTTAATTAATGCATCAGAACTTCATTAACCATAAGAACAGTAAACAGGTGCAGTAAAACACAATAGATCATCACACACATGGACACAAGATATAAGGTGGAAACCCAATGTGGGTGAAACCACCTACTACAATTCGTCTCTATCTTCTTTTAATAAGAAACTTCTTTTTACAATATTTTTGTACTGGCGCAGTCTTATACCAGTACGTAGGCTTCTAACTATAGAAGGCTACGACCTTCTCTCATTCTCCAGCTTCTCCTGGAAGGGAGCTACAACCCCCTTAGCTCTTGTACTAGCTGATGTACTAGTACGTAGATGCTAACCTACAGAAGACTACAACCTTCTCTTTTCTTCCAGGGACCACGTTTCATAAATTTTCAGACTAGATCCATCATCAAACATCAAATGTATGCTACTTCAAAATGTGAAATCTGTGTGCATACGCTTCTGTATTAAGGAAAACTAGCGTATATGCTATTTTTAATTACTGAACCAGTGTGTATACGCGCCTATGTTGTGCCGAACCTTAAGATATTGACCCAACAATAGAACTTATCCTTCTTCTAGAACTGAGGTTCCTCCTTGGTTCAGATCTAGCTATGCACCATAACCCAATTCTAGATCTTTCTCTTCATAATATATTCAATGCTTGAGTGAATGCCTTTGCCTAATGATCTCCTTCCCCTTTTATAGTCTTAGGCCTTACTCAATACCACGGTCCAAAACCACTTAGAACCAATACTTGGGACCCAATACCTGGATTCAACACTTTGGACGCAATACCATGGTCCAAAACCATAGGTCCGAATACCAAAGACCAAATACCATGGACTAAAAATAAATTTTCCCACATGTACATGCTTTTTCGTGCATGAAAGTACATGCATACGCATATGCTCATTTTTATCATCAATCCCGTGTGTATACGCAACCTAGTTAAGAGGAACCTGTGTATATCTCTTTTTCTTTCATTCTGAGAGCCTAAACTATGATTTTCCATCTAAGTGAGTTGCCATCAAGGACAACGCCTATGTCATAGTGCCAAACCTATGTCATAATGCCAACAATCTCCCCCTTTGGACTTGATGGCAACCCCAAGTCACTCAAAGTCATTCTCCCCCTTTGTTATCAAGGGCAAAGGGTTATGCTCCCCCTGAGTACATGTTGAATTCTCTGCTCTGCTGTGCTGTCCATGCTTCCCTTGATTGTAGGAAAGGTCTACAAAAAAAGATGTTCTACAAGAAAAAACATGACTCTATACATTATCAATGACCTTCCTATCACCAAGGACTCATACATACATCCATCTCCCAACCAAGTGGGGATACACCAAAAGTTTACACATGATAAAACAAGAACATTACATCATCCATCCCAAGCATAGTGGGGAAACCAAAGTAGGCCATTACATGACCTTGATAAGAAAAGAAATACATGACATAGAGATGAAATATCTACAACAAGACTATGATAGTCATCAACAACTATCATCAGTAGCATCTATCAATCATCATTCAGACCAGCAACCATGTTATCCCTCAACACCTGTTCCACCTAAAACCAAAAACAACTGTGAACTTGAACCAAGATCTTCTAAGATAATGCCAACAATGCATTATTGGAAGTATATATGCCCCCCTTGAACCTATGCCAGATGTTCTCTATTAGACCCATACCAGACTCTTTTCATCCTGAGCCTGGCCTACTAATTGTCTTCAAACCAACATATATGCAACTGCAACCACAAAAATAGGCGTATGTACATGGATATGCTTCATCAAACTCGTGTACAACCACTGTTCTCTGAAACAGATAATTTCAACAGCAAGATGATGCATCAACTACTCCCAGCTTCTGTCTGAGGTATTCAAATGTCTCCCTGGGCAGTGGTTTGGTGAATATATCAACAACCTATTCCTTAGAGGGAACATACTCCAATTTGGCCTTTTGTTCAAGCACTTGTTCCCGAAGAAATGATATTCGATAGGTATGTGCTTGGTCTTCAAATGCATGACTGGATTCTTTGAAATACTGATTGCACTTGTATTATCACAAAAAATGGAGATAGGTGGAGTACAAGTGATTTGAATATCTTGCAATGTTTGCATCATCCAAAGGAGTTGTGTGCAGTAAGATGCAGTAGTCACATATTTTGCTTCATCTCTAGATAATGCAATTGAGCTTTGTTTCTTGCTGAACCAAGATACTAATCCAAAACCCATAAAGAATGCACCACCACTAGTGCTTTTCTGTCATCCACACTTCCTGCCCAATCTACATCTGTATATGCATGAATTGTGAGATCTGTATCTCTAGGATACCATAAGCCATAATTTTGCGTTCCTTGAAAATATTTGAAAATCCTCTTAACTGCCTGAAGGTGTGCTTCCTTTGGATTTGCCTAGAATCTTCCAACTATTCCCACTGCATGCATGATTTCTGGTTGGGTACTTGTTATATAGGGTAGACTACCAATCATGGATCTATAGGTTGGTTGATGTACTGCTACTGATTCATCATTTGCGCTGAGGCTGCATCCTGTTACCATAGGGGTACATACTAGTTTCGAATCCTCCGTCCCATATTTCTTCAAGATCTGCTTGAGGTACTTGGTTTGTGATAGAAAAATACCGTCTTTGTTTTGTTGGAATTGTAAACCAAGAAAATATGTGAGCTCACCAAGTAAGGACATTTAAAATTCTTTCTGCATCACAAAAGCAAAGTTTTGACTCATGGTTTCTTCATTGCTACCAAAGATGATATCATCAACATGCACAACAAGTATTAGCAATTTATCATTGTTAATTTTTATATATAGATTGCTATCTGTTGATCCCTTTGAAAAACCTTGTTGATGGAGATATTTGTCCAACTGAAAATACCAAGCCCTTGGAGCTTGTTTAAGGCCATAGAGAGCCTTTTTGAATCTGCATACAAGTTTTGGATCATTTCCAAGGATGAATCCATCTGGTTGCTCATTGTACACTTCTTCTTCTAATTCTCCATTTAGAAAAGTAGATTTTACACCCAATTGATATACTTTGAACTCCTGAAAGCTAGAAAGAGCAAGGAACATTCTTATGGCATCAACTTTAGAAACCGATGCAAAAGTTTCTTCAAAGTCGATACCTTCTTGTTGAGAATACCCTTTACAAACAAGTCTGGCCTTGTTTCTAATAACATCTCCATTTTCATTCAGCTTGTTTTTGAATATCCATTTTGTCCCTATGACATTCTAATCATTTGGTCTAGGAACTAACTCCCAAGTGTTATTCTTTTCAATCTGCTCAAGTTCTTCATTCATGGCCTTGACCCAGCATTCATCTTTGCATGCTTCACTTGCATTTCATGGTTCAGTGGAGAAGAGTAACGCTAGATAGCTTGAAGCTTCTGAAATAGTTCTTCTTGTTTGTACGCCTGCCTCTTTCTGCCCCAAAATTTGAGTTTCTAGATGATTCTTCTGAACATACCTAGATGGAGTCTTTTCTTCTACCGTTATTTGTTCTTCTGGTGCCTCATAGGTTTATTCTTCATCATAAGTCTAATTTGGTGTTGAAGGATAGTCCTCATCATCTTCAAAATCTTCAGATTTTACCTACCTTGGATTGTTTCCTTGTTCATCAACCACTACATCAATACTTTCAACAATTTTTCCAAGTCTTTTATTGTAACACTTATATCATTTTCTTTGGGAAGAGTAACCAAGGAGAATGCCTTCATCTGCTTTAGGTTCAAACTTGCCAAGGTTTCATCAGTCCCTTTGATGTAACATTTGCTTCCAAAAATTTTAAAGTATTTTACCATAGGAGTCTTACCATACCAAAGTTCATGAGGAGTTTAGTGTTGTTCACCCGAATGTTTGTCTTGTTGAGAATAGTAACTGCAGCAAATACAACTTCACCATAGAAGGTTGCGGGAGTTCCAAACTCATCAAGCATAGCACAAGCCATTAGTTGAACTGTTCTGTTCATCCTTTCCACTACTCCATTTTGCTGAGGAGTCCTTGTAGTAGAGAATTCCCTTCTTATTCCACGTTCTTCACAAATATCGAAAAATTCATCCGAGGTAAATTCCCCTCCTGAATTAGACCTGAGGCATTTGATTCTGTGATCTGATTAATTTTCAACCAAGGCTTTGAATGCTTCGAACTTTTCGAAATCTTCATCTTTATGCTTCAAAAGTCCTATCCGACACATCTTGGAAAAGTCGTCAATGAACAATATTAAGTATTCTTCTCGTCGAGGTGACTTTTTCCTAGATGAACCACATACATCAGTATGGACAAGTTCAAGTGGCTTACTAGCTAATCCTTCCTTCTCAGGGAAATTAGTTCTGGTTTTCTTGCCAAACTGACATGATTTGCATATTGTATTGTCTAGAATTCTGATGTCAAGGAGATCAAGAACTACCTGATATTTGCATGCTTTCCTTATCTGAGAGAAGCTTACATGCCCCAATCTTCTGTGCCATAGCCAATGTTCATCATTCTTTCTTAGATAGCATTGTTTTTGTCCACCCTTGAGTATGTATAAATTATTTGGAGTTCTTATGCCTTTGATTACTGTTTCCCCTGTATCAAGCTCACGAACAATACATCCATTTGATCGAAATATTACCTCATTTCCTTGATCACATATTTGACTGACACTCAATAGATTATGCTTTAAGCCATCAACATACATAACATTTCCAGCTTTGACCTTTTCTTTCAAAAGAATAGAACCTTTACCTTTTATGAGTGTAGGGGTGTCATTTCCAATGAGACCTTCCTTTCCTTTTCTAAGGCACTATATGACTGAATTTTTCCTTTATCACCTATCATATGTTTCAAGCACCCACTGTTGATGTACCATTGATTTTCCTATCCTTCCGCATATAAGGCTATACCACATCTTTATGGTTGTGATTCTTTCTTTATCCATGTTTTGGGACTCAATGAAGTTTGCTCCTTCTGAGTTGTTTGGGGCTCAGAATCTTCATGACTGAAGTTGTTACAAATAGAAAATTCTATTTCATTTTCAAGAACATAAAAGTTATTGTAGGTCCTTTTCATGATTCCAGTCACACTCCTTTGATTTCATGCTTCTCTAGTCATGATGGTCTTGTAGGCAACACATTGAGCAGCTTTGTGTCCAAAGTTATGACAAGAGAAACATTGGCCACTCAAGAAATTCCTCCGATTATCAAACCTACCATCCAGGTGATTGTAGTTTCCATATGCAAATTGAGAATGATTTACCTGTGGTTGGTTGTAACTTTTGTTCATCCTTGAAGTAGATTGCCCCCGGTTTACTTGGTGATCTCTATTCATCCTTGAAGTAGATTGACCTTGATTTACCTGATGATCTTCTTTATGCCTTTGCTGTCGATTTTCAACTTGTTCACTTCTCCTTGTTGCATCTAGATAACTTTTGGAGGTGGATGGATTCTGTGCTTGAGATGCTTCTTTAGAATATCCAAGACCTATGTTGATTAGAGGAGAACGCTGCACTTTGATAATCTCATCTAAAGTTTTAGATCCTTTAGAAAATATAAGATTAAGAGCTTTTGTTTTCTCAATATCTTTTCTAAGTCCCACAATTTCACATTCTAACTTTTCATTGTGTTTTTCCCTTTCAGCAAGTTGGGAATGTCAGGTATATATATCATAATTTTCTTCTAAACAGATTTTAAGTTTAGAATTTCTTCATAGAGATCATCTCATCTATAGCATCCAAGAAATTATCATCTTCAAAAGCCATCAAAAGTATATAATTCACACATTGTTCTCTCATCGTAATTGAAAATCATCACTGTCTTTCATGGTATAATAGCTTCTTCTTACTTACATTCTGTTTTCTGTTCCATCTAACTGGTTCCTTACCTTTGTCAAGCTTATCTTTATGAGGACACTTGGCTGCATAGTGACCGACTCTTCCACAAGAAAAAAATTTGAAAGGTAGCTTACCTCTGAATCTTCCAGAACCCCGTTGAAGGTTCTTGACAAAGTTTGATTCTTCCTCTCCTTCTGACATATGTCCTAACTCATTGTAATCTCCTTTTCCTGAAGCCTTGAATGCGACTTCTCTCCTATCTGAGGGTCCCCCTTTTCTCATTTTGAAAGCAGTTAGGATTCCGTGTAGCTGTGACATGGTAATGCTCTGTAGATTTTGTTTTTCTTCTATGGCGGAAACAAAGATCTTATAACCTTTTCAACCAAAGAAACTTATTTTATCTCTTCACTCAAGTTTTTCATATGATTAACAATCTCATCTATACGTAAGAAATAATTAGCCACACTTTCATCATTGTGCATTCTTAGATTTTCATATTGAATTTTGAGAGATTTTATTTTTGCACATTTTTCCTGATCGTCTCCTTCATAGCTTAGAACGATCTTGTCCCATATTTCCTTTGCAGTTTTGAGCTGCATAACCTTGATGAATTTTGATTGAGATAAAATCCCTAATAGAGTATTGACAGCCTTTGCATTTGTTTCATACTACTTATTACCAATCGTATCTGTAGGAGTTGTTGATGGAAATGTGTATCCTGCTTCCACAATATCCCAAACTTCTGTACCAAGAGATTGAAGATAGGCTGTGATTTCTACCTTCCAATAGACGAAGTTTCTCCCATCAAAGATTGGTGGCCTAATAGATGCCTCTTTTTCGTAGTTGCTCATGATGATAGATCTTCCTTCAAGCGATCAAGCTTCTTCTGAAGCACCTGGCTCTGATACCAACTGTTGGAAATAATACTGAGGGGGGGTGAATCAATATTATCAAATCAATCATTTTTCATTTCACAATCAGATTTGTATACACTACTTCAGTTATGGGAGACTACATATATATGCTATTGCGTCTAAAACAACCAACATATATCAGTAAACTTATGATTCATTAAATGTTGATCTTTAATTAATGCATCAGAACTTCACTAACCATAAGAACATTAAATCGGTGCAGTAAAATATAATAGATCATCACACACATGGACACAAGATATAAGGTGGAAACCCAATGTGGGTGAAAACCACCTGCTGCAATTCGTCTCTATCTTCTTTTAATAAGAAACTTCTTTTTGCAATATTTTTGTACTGGTGCAGTCTTATACCAGTACGCAGGCTTCTACCTACAGAAGGCTACAACCTTCTCTCGTTCTCCAGCTTCTCCTAGAAGGGAGCTACAACCCCCTTAGCTCTTGTACTAGCTGATGTACTAGTACGTAGATGCTGACCTATAGAAGGCTACAACCTTCTCTTTTCTTCCAGGGACCATGTTTCATAAATTTTCAGACTGGATCCATCATCAAACATCAAATGTATGCTACTTCAATATGTGAAACCTGCGTGCATACGCTTCTGTATTAAGGCAAACCAGCGTATAAACTATTTTGAATTACTGAACCAGCGTGTATATGTGCCTCTGCTGTGCCGAACCTTAAGTTCTTGACCCAACAATAGAACTTATCCTTCTTCTAGCGCTCAGGTTCCTCCTTGGTTGAGATCCAGCTATGCACCATAACCCAATTCTAGATCTTTCTCCTCATAAGATATTCAATGCTTGAGTGAATGCCTTTGCCTAATGATCTCCTTCTCCTTTTATAGTCTTAGGCCTTACTTAATACCATGGTCCAAAACCACTTAGAACCAATACTTGGGACCCAATACCTGGGTTCAACACTTCGGATGTAATGTCATGGTCCAAAACCATAGGTCCAAATACCAAATACCAAATACCATGGACTAAAAATAAATTTTCCCACATGTACGCACTTTTATGTGCATGAAAGTTCGTGCATACGCACACGCACCTTTTTATCGTCAATCCCACGTGTATATGCGAGTTGGTTAAGAGGAACCTGCGTATATCTATTTTTCTTTCATTCTGAGAGCCTGAACTATGATCTGCCATCTGAGTGAGTTGCCATCAAGGACAACACCTGTGTCATAGTGCCAAACCTGTGTCATAATGCCAACACCTTTTTGACTTGAGAGTCACTCTTAGCCTCTCCCTCTGCAATGAAAGAACCTTGATACAAGTAACAATAAGCACTCACCAAGCACGCAAACCTCACTGTTCAAAGATAAAGCAAACCACTCTCATGTGCTAACAAGCAAGAGCTAAGGAAAATATTTATGATAATGGAAACTCGGCTGTCATACTGGATGGGACACCTACACCAAACGGTGTGAGGTCTAGTTGGGGCTTCATACAGGGTAGATCCCTTGAATGTTGGTAGGTCTAACACCATCAACGCAATAGTAATTATTGTCTTACATGTGATAAATATAATAAGTGCATTTGATAATGCATTTATAAATAAAAACTTTATTTCGAGTTATGGCTTTTACTTGTATTTATCCATGTGCAAGAAAGTGTTTCCATGCAAAGATATATAATACACAAAAATTATTAGTAATTTTGACATGAAAATGATAACTAACAGAGATTAAATATTTGATCTATAGAGATACCAATTCTCTTGAATTATGTTCTAATGAAAAGTCATAATCCTTTGGTTTTAATAATTTGATATTTTATGATAGAAAATTGAAGGAGACTGCAGAGGGGAATGCAACAAATGCTTGGATGAAGAAGTAGGTTTTGAGCTAGGGATTGGTGCTGGTAACCAAGGCATATCATGGAGGAGGGAGTTTGGCTCCCTCCTACAGTCAAATAGCTGTGAATAGAAGCAAGGAAAAGGATTTGCACAACTTCAAGAAACTAATAGAGGCAATAACTGAGGACACCAATACAGGAAATATCAAGAATCATGAATAGAGAGGAAATCGTGAGGAAGATAGCAGGGAGAAGAGGAAAGAGGGTAGCAGTCAGAAAGATGCACCCCTAAGGGTGACAGGGATCTGCAAACCCAAGATTACCGTCACTGCTAGGGTCGCTTTGAGTGAGCCAGTGCTATAGGTACACAAAGATCACATGACAAAACATGCAATCATATGCAAATTTATGGGGATCTGTCTGACGGAGAAGGCTTTACATGCATGGATAAGAAACCACTGGAAAACCAAAGGGGAAATAAACCTACACCTTGGTTCCAAGGGCTTTTTTACAGTGGTGTTCATGAGCTTAGAAGATAAAGACAAAGTGTTCGAGGGAGGACCATACTTCTACACTGCTGTAGGCTTTTACATGCAACCATGAGTGATAAATTTTGTCCCAGAATGAGAAACATTCACCTCAGTACCAGTATGGATAAGACTATACTCCCTTCCTTTAGATTATTGCCTGCCAAGGTCCTTAAAAGCTATTGGCAATAAACTAGGTCATTTTATTAAGATATCAGATGTGACATTAAGAGGCAAATACACTTCTTTCGCCCGAATCTATGTGGAAATGGACCTGTCTGTAGCACTCCTAGATAAGATCATTTTAGAAGTTTATGATGAAGAATGGGCGTAGATGGTAGAGTATGAGCACGTACCATTTAGATGCCATAAATGCCATGAACATGGGCACCTATACAGAGACTGCCCATCAAATAAAGTGGAAAACAACAAAAAAACCACCACAAGTAAAGATCCTGAGGGTTTCACCAAGGTAGAGGGAAAGGGGAAAGGAGTAAAACAAAATCAAAAGAAAATAAATGAGGATGGACAATGGAGCCACAACAGTTTCAAAATCATAGACGAAGATACATGAAATAAAGGGAAAAACCAGGGATCGGAAACTAAAATAGATGAGAAGGACAAGGACACTAGTATGGAGGACATACCAAAGAACAACCAACTACAGGATGATACATAAAGATTTATGGAGCTCAACTGGGACCATGAGATGACCCCAAGTGAGGCAGGAACGGAGGACCCTGAACTGTAGAAAATTCTTGAGAAGGAAAACTTGGATCTGGAAAAATTTCTGGAATAGGGTATTACCAAAGGAGTTGATTCCCTGCCAAAGGAAGAGTTTAATAGGGTCCAGTAGCTCTTCCTATGGTGCTCATAGACAAAGAATTCTGGAGTCAAAAGAAACTATGATAGCTAGGAAAATAAAGGGATGAAGATAATGGAAGAAACATAGGTACAATCCTCCAAGAACCCGGGAAGGAAAAGAGGAAAGAAAAATAGAATGAGCTACTGACAGAATGTGGGAAAATCATGATCAACTCAGCTAAGATGAAAAATCTCAGTAGTTACTCTTTTACAAACTAATCTTAATGAAGTTTACAACATGGAATATCAGGGGTGTAGGAAGTAAAATGAAACAAAGAAATCTTAGCAGTACAATAAAAGAACAAAAACCTGACATGGTGTTCATTCAGGAAACTAAGTGTTTGATGGATAAAATCAAAGAAGTCCACAGTAATTGGTTAAGAAGGTTTGAGTATCTAGAATTTAAGGTAGACAAATCAGTGGGTGGGATTCTAACGCTTTGGAACCCCCAAAAACTTAGCATCTTGGATGTGGAAGCATCCAAGAAGTATCTTTCGATGGTAATACAGCCTGTGGGTGATAAGGGAAATTACATGATGACAAATGTCTACTGACCTCAAACACTAGAAGACAAACTCAAGCTTCTCACCTCCCTTGAGGAGCTCAGAGGAAGACATCCCGATCTACCCTGGATTCTCACAGGATATCTCAATATGATCAAATATCTTGCAGAGAAGAAAGGTGGCACTAGAACACTAGGAAGAGACTTTACTGCATTTCAGAACTTCATTGGTAACATGAGATTAGTGGATGTTGAAACAATAAATGGAATCTTCACTTGGAACAACAAGAGAGGGGGGCTTCTCAAGTTGCCTCTAATCTGGATAGATTCTTAATCTCAGAGAACCTTTTTCTCACAGGCCCTAACATGTCAGTTGTTATCCTTCCATTTGGAGGATCAGACCACTGGCCTGTCTAGCTTGAAGCCACTTTTATTGGCTCACCGAGGAATAGACCTTTCAGATTTGAAAATGTCTGGCTCTCTCACCCTGACTTCACTAAAAACATTGAGAAATGGTGGATGGGAAATTTTCCCTGTCACGGCACTAAAATGTACATGCTACAACAAAGAATTAAACACATTAAAATAAAAATCAAAGATTGGAACAAAAAATAGTTTGGTAACATTTTCAAAGCCAAAAAAGAACTTGAACATCAAATCCAGGAGATCAGTCAGATTATGATTACAAATGGCTTCATAAAGGAAAGGAATTCACAATATGTTGTTCTTTAGAAGGAATGGGATGATAGATGCAGGCAAGAGGAGATTCTCTGGAGACAGAAATCAAGAATTCAATGGATCAAAGAGGGGGAAAGAAACAAACAATTCTTTCACAATTCAACTCTATATCACAGGTCACATAAAATTTTTTTGAAACTCAGAGATACTAAAGTGAAAGAGTTGGTCACCCACAAAGAAATGGGGTCTCTCCTAGTGCAACACTTCCTTAGCATAGTGACAGAACCACTCTTAGACAAGTCACATTTTATTAAGAAATTCACAAGGTACATCCCCAAGCTTGTAACGAGGGAAGATAATCATAATCTCAATTGACCAGTATCTGAAGATGAGGTCAGGGAAGTTATCAACAAGATGCAAAATGGGAAAGCCCTTGGCCTGTATGGCTTTAATGTAGATTTTTTCAAAGCTTGCTGGAAAATAGTCAAACAAGACATCCTGGATGTAATGGAAGACTCAAGAAGATCCAAATTAGTCCTGAAGGCTCTTAATGCCTCCTTCATTACTTTAATTCTGAAGCAAGAAAAAGCCATCACACCAGACAAATTCAAACCCATAGCTCTATGTAATGTGGTGTACAAGATTATATCCAAAGTGATCGCTAATAGGCTCAAGCCACTCCTTCCAGCTCTCATATCTGAGGAGCAAACTAGTTATGTGGAAGAAAGACACATTCTCAACAATATCATACAAGCACATGAGATGGTCCACTCCTAGAAAAGAAACAAGCAAGCTAGAATGATCATATAGCTTGACCTAGCAAAAGCTTATGATAATCTAAGCTGGTATTATATCAAAGAAATGTTGAAAGCTTATGGTTTTGAACAAAATTAGGTCAGATGGCTCATGGCCCTAGTTCCATCAACCAGTTTCTCAATCTTGCTCAATGGTTTGCCCTTAAGAACTTCCATACCTTCTAGGGGACTAAGACAAGGTGATCCACTCTCCCCCTTCCTCTTTGTGCTCATGATGGAAGGACTAGGAAGAGGGATAAAAATGGCAAGGGCTGACGGAAGAATCCAAGGTTTAAAAATCACCACAGATGGAGAGGTATCAACTCACCAACAATTTGTGGATGACACTATGCTGCAAGGCATTCCCATGGTCAAGGAAGCTAAAGCTTTTAAACAAATCCTAAATGACTTTGCCATGGCGGCTGGTATAGAGGTAAGCCTGGACAAATCTAATTTTTTTTTTTTAACACTGACATTTCTATTCAAAGAAACCTCACCATAATTCTAGGGTTTCAAAGGAATTAGTTACCCTATAAATACATTGGTATCCCCCTTACAGACAAACCCCTGAGTAGGGAAGTGTGGGTGCTAGTTGTTAACAAACTTCAGGATAGAATAAGGAAATGGAAATTTAGATATTTGAATTTAGCAGGGTACCTTTTGCTTACAAAAGATATCCTCCAGACCATACCTATCTTCATGATGTCAACTCTACCTGTCCCTAAAGGAGTTCTGCAGAAGATCGGGAACATGCAAAGAGATTTTCTTTGGGGAAAAGGGAAGGAGAAAAAGAAATGGACATTGGTAGCTTGGGATAAGCTTTGCAAACCTAAAATCCATGGAGGTTTGGGGCTTCATGACTCGAAACCCTTAGTAGAGTCTCAGGTGCAAAACTCTGGTGGAGATGGCTAAAGGAATCGGTGTCCCCTTGGCAAAAGTTTGGAAACAAAAATATGCACAAAATTGGTAGGAGAGAGATCATATTCGAATGTCAACACTTATAAGGGGCTCCCACATCTGGAATCTTGCATGGGAAAATAGAAGCATTATCTAGAAGCATAGTTTATGGGAAATCTGGGATGGGAGCTTGGCAATATTTTGGGAGGATAACTGGAAGCAAGAACCAAATCTGTTTAGGGAAGAACTAACTGATCTCAAGAATGACACTGACAACAAAGGTTTATATCTAGTTAAGGATTTCTGGGATCAGGATAGGAGCAATAACAAATGGAGAATTTGGAAGGATCTAGGCTACAAGGAAGAGAGCCCTTTGAAAGCTCAGGAAAACTCTTTGGCTATGGATTTGGAACAGAGGAAGATTTTGGTTTCAAATTCGTTCGATCAACTAAGATGGGGAAGGAACACAAAAGGTAACTTTAACCTCAAAGAAGCCAAGCAAATAGACACATGGTGTGCTTATCAGTACCTAAATGAGGCCTGGAAGAACTTTTGGTAGGACCCGGATTGGATGAAAATAAAGATCTTCATATGGTTGGTTCAACAAAAGAAAATTCTAACTTGGGATAATCTTCTAAAGAAAGAGTTTTGTCGGCCCATTTAAATGCTATCTGTGTGGTACACGGGAGGAGACAATGGAACACCTACTCAACCTTTTCCATTTCACCTCTACCCTGTGGGATAGGGTGGCCTCAGTTTTCAGATAAACTAACAGGGATGGCCTCACCATTGCTAACACTCCGAGTATGTGGAGAAGAAACTTCTCGAGCAATGATCTCATAAAAAATGCTTGGACTCTAGTTCCAGGCTTCCTAATCTGGAATGTCTAGAAAGAAAGAAATAGCAGGATTCTCAAAAGCAAAACAAAATCGACCCAAAATATTATTGCACAGATTTTAAGATAGCTCAAAGAAACACCATGTTAGGGGACCTACTAAGGCACCGACTTAGGCCCAAGACAACAGCATAATGCTGTGATTGGGTCTCTAGTCACTTGTTCCCCAGAGCACACACAAATATGTTAGATAGATAAATGTTGGTAAAGTTTTTTGGAAACCTCCACCGCATGGTTTCTTGAAAATCAACATAGATGGAGCCTCTAAAGGTAACCCAGGGATGGCTGGATTTGGCAGAGTTATCAGAGATAAGCAGGGGTGTATAAAGGACATCTTTCATAGTCATCTGGGCATAGCCACAAACAACATGGCATAGCTCATGGCCTTAGAGTAGTTCCTGGAAATACTGATTGAGGCAGATTCTCATAATGCCATTATTGAAGCTGACTCAGAATTGGTTATTAAAGCGATCAAGCAGCTCTGCAATGGAAAAGAACCTGAAAAAGTTTCCACATAGTGGTGAATTTTGCAGGTATTTCAACGCATACATTCTCACCTAGAAACTCTGAGACCAGCCAGACTCGTAAATGTGCATAGAAAATAAAATATGATAATTGATCATGTAGCGAATGAAGGAGTGGTATGCAAAGACAGTTACAAAATATATGAGTGGGATTCAACACCGTTGGGAAAATTGTGGGAGGATTGTCAAAGACAGGTGGACAAAGACATGGAAGAACTCCACACCACTAGGACTAAACATGAAGGAATACCAAAGGAAACTAGAGAAAGTGGAAGTGTAAGCCTTTTGTAGGCAGAGAGAGAAGAAAATGGCAAAAACAAGAGCTCTCCATAGGAGAAAACCTCTAGATAAACAACAGGCACCTTTGTTGGGTGCTAACCGTGGATCACAACTGCTTGCGCAATTAAATGGATATCAGGTGGAAAAGTAAGCGGAGGATAACCACCTTTTTAGACCCGAAGCTTTATAGATTGATGGTTTATATTCCTTTTCGGGTCCGATTAGAAAATTAAAGGACGTGCAACTTTCCGCTTCGATATCATGGAGAAGTGTCAGATCTTCAGGGGTTGGATCATATGGGTATCGTCTCAAAAAGTGCTCGTAACTTGAGTGTCAAGTTGGACCCGATGCTTTATAGATTGGTGGATTATATTCCTTGTCGGGTCCGATTAGAGAATTAAAGGACGTGCAACTTTATACTTTGATATCATGGAGAAGCGTAAGATCTTCATGGGCCGGAATGTATGGGTATCAGGCTCAAAAAGTGCTCGTAACTTTAGTGTCAAGCTGGACCCAAACTTTGATTAAAATTTGGCTCTCTCTCTCTTTTTCAAGTCCATGTTCCAATTAAATAGGGATGTTTGTTATCTTTCTGGTAGTTTTTATGACCGTCTGTTTTCACAAAATCCTGGATGGGTTTGTGTAAGCCTCCCGTTGAGGGTATCGAGTCATCTACATTTCTTATAGCTGGTTAACTATAAAAAACCTGTGTTAGCCTATTCTGGTCCTTACTTTGTAAGGCTTTGTAAATTATGTAATCTATCTTGCGGTTAATAGAAGGTTCCAATCTTATTGGACCAAAAAAAAAATTTGATGTTTTAGGTAATCATGATGTTATAGTTGTGCTAAGAATAATGGGGGATGAAATCATGATTTACCATCAATTTATTAATATATTTTAAACTAGCCTCTTTTATAGTGATCGAGCTATGGATTATAATTAAAATTGTTATAGGTGATGAGATCATTATATATAAATATTTTTACATGTAGAGTGAAAGATCATCAAATGTAGTTTACAGTGGGAAACTTGGTTTACTAAGATATACTAATAACGAATAAAGTAGTGTGGTAAACAAACATGTCACAAGGATCTGGGAGAATTATTGCATAATGTGTTTGAGAAACATGATCATGTATGGGAATCTAGTTTATAATGTTTGAATGTAAGATTATGTTTCTTTGTAAAAATATCAACAATGAACAAGGTATGTACTCCCTTGTTGTCATTGAGTGAGGGGTGAACTCTCTCACGAAATGTCCTTAAAAAAAAAATTGTTCTCTGGTTTTTCCCTATGGGGTTTCCAAGGTAATATCGGTGTTCATTTATGTGCTTGCCTATTTTTTTATCTTAATTATATTTCTACCTTGCATGACATTGGAAATTATATCATGATTTATGTTTCTAATAAGTCTCATTAATTGAATTATGTTAGTGGTGCAAAGTTGTAGAAAATTTCATTATGATAACAAGTTATACTAATGATTATTCCCTAACACAATTTTTCTATTTCATTTCTATGGTTACTTCACTTAATGATTTTGATTATATCATTAGATGATCATATTAAGAGTATGTGACAAGCCATTCATGGGATGCTACATATTGGTAAATCCTATAAAAAATTATAATCTTGTGTATTTTGTATGAGTTATACCGAGGGATGTTACAAGTGGTATTAGAGGCAAGGTTGCAACACTGGCACCATTTGGGTTTAGTAAGAATGAGGAGTAGAGGTATGATGCTATTAGGTGAAGCTCTGGTATGATACTAACGAAATTACATTGTAACTTATGCATTATATTGGATTTAATATGAAATGCATAATAGTGCTAATTATTGCTTTGAAGAATAATAGTACTTATGGCATTGAGTCTTTATGTTGATATAAGAGGGTTGAAACTTTGTTGCATTTGATTATAATTAAATTATGGACAATATTGAATACTCACATAGTAAATAGTGATAGTGTGGATTAGTATTGATTACCGACCTTTGTATCCATACTCTTATGATAATGTTTAATGATGCATTAAATGCTTGGAATTCCAGTGAATTGTTTACAATTTTTGGAAAAGAATGAATGAATGCATGGTTTTGTTAATAATGAAAACAATGTGATAGTAAAAGAGTGTAGCAAGGCATGGGTTTTCCACGATGTCTTTAATAGCATGCCAAAATGTTTAAAAATAATTAAAGAACCCTCTTCAATGTTAAAAATAAGAAATAAGCCAATGAATGGATGAAAAGTCATATTAAATGCTCATTAAAAAAGTATAAGGATTCTTAGTATGATCATAAAGGTTAACAATTGATGGTATCTTGTTATGGAATTTCTCTGAATGTTGGTTGAATTTATGATAATTTGGTGGCATCGTATATGTTGGGTCCCTATAATACTAGTGATTACCCCATTACTATTGTAGTTATACCCCTTATTAATATTGTTGTGCCACTATTGTCCCCATATTGTTATTACTGTGCCCCATAGAATCCCTCTATTGTTATTTTTGTGGCTTTATATATTATTGTTAGGTCGGCTGGTTTATATTGTGACTCCTTAGACTCCTATATATAGAAAGGAGGTTTTGTCATTTGAATCATCCAAGAATTGTTCATTTATGTAATGTAAAGGAGGTTGCCCCAAGAGGCTTAATTCTAAGTCGTTGATCTATCTTTTCTATCTTTTCTTGAGCTGGTTTCATAACATTTGGTATCAGAGCTTTGGATTCTAGGGTTTCGTTGTTCCAAACAGGTCATCATGGCATTTTTGCTATAACTTTTTTTCTGTGACGTTTCAGAAGTTGAAAAAAAACCATTTGAGAAGACATCGTGCTAAATCTCGGATCCGAATTTCAAAGCTTTTTTCGCTATATTTACAGAGATATGATCTGAGGAAGTTGGTCTTTTTGCAGAGCCCTGAATTACATTCCAAATAGGTGACCTGGGGAAAATCGTCATAACCTTTTCTCTAAGCATTGGATTGAAATTTCATAAGAAGGTATAGAATGAGGACGGACTGTAGTTTCTTCTATATATTTTTCAGAGCTAAAGGTCGAAACAGTGACTCGTGGCGCATCGTACAAGTTAGCTCTACTGAACTAGTCTATAATCAAGTCACTATGGGAGATTTCGCATAACTCTTCCTTGGAGAATCCAATTTGGATCAGACTAGTGGCATTGGAAAGAGGACATAGAGGGCTACCACAGGGCGCAATTTCAGAATTGGATGTTCTGAAAGTATAGAGATACATCAAAGGAAATATCGAGCTCCTACAAAGAAAAAAAAGGTGTGTAGATTCTTTTAAAATTTTGCTTAAGATTGGTTTGAAAATTTATTTTGAAGGAATTCAAAGGGCTAGTAGAGCATTATTATTGGTAACTGATGCCCCGAGGAAAGAAAATGCAAAAACTTAGTAAGGAACTTGAAAGCTCTAGCATGACTCATGAAGAAGAGGAAGAAATGCTACATGATATATCAAAATTACAAG
>APFE031639973.1:8736-43813 GCA_000404065.3 Pinus taeda | reverse complement strand
AAGTATTATTTCCGCTGCATCTTTGTGTATATGGTTATCTCTGTAATTTGTTGTGTTCCTGTTTAAATCCGGATCATTGGGATCAACAACCCACCTCTCTAAATTTTATTTAAAGTTATTTTCCTCAAATTGGAAAAGTAAATCATAAATAGAAAAATAACTCAGAAAGAGAACTTACCTAAAATAGAAAATTGAACTGAACTAGAATTTTCTAAATCTGGAACAACAATGAATTAAAGGTGGCAAAACTAGAAATAAACTAAGATTGAATCATTTATGTGGCCTCTATTCCCCTACTTAATTATGCCTCCCTCACACTTTGTTGCACAAATGATCCCTAGTAGAATATTGTACGGATATGTTGTTGTACTAACTTATTGTTATGCAAACCAAAGTCTTGGATACATTCAAAAGTGCATGTTGAACTAACAAGTGTGCCTAGGACAAAAACTCTAACACCCCCTCTCACCAAAAAAAATTATTTTCTTCCAAACATAAGATTCTCTTACTGCATTACAAACCTCCCCCCAATTGGGGCTTGATCAAATTGTTTACTTCTTATAAAACTAAAGAAACATGAAGATAGATCATTGTTTCCTTCTATACTCTAAACACTCTTTGGGATATTCAAGGTGAAAACCTTTGATACAAGAAATACTACATCAACAACCTACCAACATCTTTTTCCCTTCATGTCAAATTCACTGATCAAAGTCTTCCCACACCACAACATGAATTGTTCTAGATTTCCTACAATTATGAACTCATATGTATACATGGCTAAAATAAGTTTATTAGATCTATCAAATAAATAAGTAGCATCTACACTAAATTTATAAAATCCCAACATGAATACAAACACATTGATACCAACATCCAAAACTAATGATGCATGAATCAACCCATCCAGGGAAACTCCACTTCCTCATAGAATCCTTAAACCATTGGAGTAAGAGTCTCATCAAGGTAAACTTCCTATCCCTGAGAGAATCCTTTAGTATCAACCTTATCTTGGCATTCTTCCATACTCCTATCAAATACAATCAAGTAATCAATAATTGATTCCACAAATAATTTTGTAACTTCCTCCTCAAGGCTAAAGGAATTCTCCTCCATCGTGGCATCATACCATACTTGTTCAACCAAATCTATGAATAGGTCACAAAATTCAATTTTTTACTTTTTTGGATGTTGTCTTCAATGGTAACTTTATTACCATCAAACTCAACCAAATACTATAAATCTATCATGCAAGAAACTTAAAGCGAACTCTTCATTAAATCAAGAACATACAAGATAGAAATTAACTCAAACATCACTTTAAGGCATCTCGAAAGATGTGGAGGCCAATACCTTAACAAGATATGTGGTATACTCCACATGCATTTCACCCACAAGCCATATGTATAAAATCTCCATTGCACACATACCACCCGAAACCAAAAAGTATGTTTTATGGAAAGACATGACACCATAGAGAAGGTAATATCAATCTTGGTAGTCAACTCATTCACACTTTAAGCATCTAGACTTCCTGCTAAGTCACATGACACAACACATGGTAATATAAGTGTCCAACATGAGGCATGATGAACTCAGATACAACATACAAAGATTATATGTGTGAGTATGTGGAATTCACTATTTTGTGAATTCTACATACAAAAATGAAATATAGACAAAGATTCAATTTCTTTTAAGATTTAGAAACTAAAAAATTTACTCTTTTACATGATAATGATACAAATTCAATCATACAACTTTTTCTCTTGAGTCCATTCTCTTGGTAAAAGATTTTTTTTCCAGAATTTGATGTTGTTGGATCCCCAGTTCTAGCAGATGGAGCAATAACAGACCCTAAAGAAAATGAAGGAAGGGAAACAATGTTATTGGGGAAATTCCTCCCTTTCCTTTGACCTTTCCTAGTTTCCCTTGATGATTTAGTCATGATTTCTGTGAAATGAGGAAGATAGTGGATTTTTGTAGGAAAAACTTGGATACTGGTGGACAAATCCACTTCCTCGGCACTTTCACTACACTAACAATAACCCTAAGTTGTACTCCAAAACATCTCACACCTCCAACCCGTTGAGTGAAATGAGCTCAAGTGAATGGGAAAACATGTTTTTATGGGACACAAGCCTCGTTTACAAAGGACATGGTGAGGGAACATGTCCATAAGACACATGTCAGAAACATTCCCTCATGTATTAGTGTCCACCACATAGGATATGGGATACAAGCATTATTTGGACATGTCTTGTTACTTAGACTTTCTACAAAATCATGTTGCTATTTCTTGGCCATGTTCTTCTCAAGACATTGAGATTCATAGTTTCCCATATATTCACACTTGATGCACTTGATATGAATCAATATTTCTTCACTTAACATGATTCTTCCTCCTTGATTTTTTGATCCATGTCTCAAGTCCTCATTTTTTTCCTCCTATTTGGTTATTCATCCTCAAAACTATTTGAGACTTGTTATGGTCTCAACTCCACCCCAATGAAAGGCATCCCACAACTATTCAAATTCAATGAATTTTCCCACCAATAAATAACCTGAACAAGTGGTGCCAAGTTGAACTAAGTCCATTCAAAGAAATCTAAATTAGCTTATCATCTTTGATTTTGTCACCAACTACACCAAGTTGGTCTCTCAACTCTGCTAACTTTACCAAATAACTTTCTATTGAATTTGTCTTTCTCTTGCAAGTCGTGGTGATATATTTGCTCAAGAACATATTCCCATATATGTTCACACTCTAGCATAGGGTTCCCAAGGCATCATACATCTTCTCTGAGATATTCATCCTAACTATATGAGGGACCAAATGACCTTTCATCAAACCCAACAAGACAAGCTCACATTCATTGCAATCTTAATGTACTTCACTAAATCTTTGGGACATGTAGATAGAGTGACGCTTGTTTCCAAAAGGAACCAAAAATTTAAAGCTCTAGGATATTCTTCAAACTACATTTCCACAGTAAAAATTTGGGATCACCTTCCAAATGCTAGATGTACACATATTAGGAATGGCCAATTCTACAACTCTACAAGAAAAACCTTAATAAACAAATCAATCAAAACAAAAATCAAAGTCACAACTTACCCTGAGTGCAGATCACCAATGTCTTGTAAAACTTAACCTTCCAATCATTAGAGGATCTTGGGCATCAACACCCTCTCAACCCTTCTCAGGTCCACATGTGAAAACTACTAGCATGGATGCGCCTCAACCACTAAAGTTACTTGGGCTTCACACCCTTTGAAATATTCCGAGAGTTATTCTCTCCATACACAATGTATGGAAACTTTCATATACACCACTTTAATACCATGTTGAAGTTATTAGCATGCAGTAATAGTATTATCAATCTGAACTAACCAACCTACTTAGGATAACAAAAAACTAAAAGTATTATCAAAACTACAATTTGATTTGTATTAGGAATTGAAATTTTGAAACACGTCAAAACTGAAAATCATAAAAAAAACTCCAACATATCGGAAATTCAAATCACATCACTATTTATTAATCTAAAAGCAAGAAATACTAGAAGTAATAAATTAGAACTCTATTCACTCACTAATATCTATTGAATAAAATGAATAAGAATAGAGACCCTACCTCTCTTTATAAAGGAGGTTTGGGTTGTAAAATAAAAATAACCTAACCATGTGCACCTGGGTTAAAGTGTCCAACATATGCATGTGTGTTGGCCTCCTATAGAACTACACTTGGATTAGAGTGGGATACACACACACCTTGCCTTCACCCTCTCCTCCGACCAACAACCTCTCTCTAAAACCTATATAGTGCTCTTTTCCTGAAACTAGAAAATTATAGAACTACACCTGGATTGGAGTGGGCTACACACACACACCTTTCCTTCACCCTCTCCTCGGATCAACATCCTCTCTCTAAAACCTATACAATACTCTTTTCGTGAAATTGGAAAATAAAATCATAAATAGAAAAGCAACTCAAAAATACAAATGCATTAAAATATAAAATTGACTTAAACTAGAACTTTATAAATCTGGAATAATAGGAATTGAAAGTGGAAAAATAAGAAGTAAACTAAGACTGGGGCCCTTAATTGCACCTCCCTCGCACTCTGCTACACACAAGAACACAAGGAGACTGTTGTACAAAGTAAAAACCTAATGATGTGTGCTCCCAAACCTTGGATAGTACCTTTGGAGGTACCTGCTGAACTAGAAGATGACCCACTATAACTCTGTAGATAATGGTGAATTGAGAGGGAAACATTCCTGGTTAACTATCACCTAAATACCCTGTAATATATATTTGTCAACATGTTATATATTGTTTTAGAGATTCGAGACTACGTAAAAAATTGTCTATAACAATTATCATTAACATCTTACATTTTCCCTTCTGTTGACAAAAAATATGTATTCTCGCCAATTGACTTTTGGACTCATCCTTGACCATTCTACAAAACATAACTAGTTGGTTCAAAAAAATTTGATGAGCATTCCACTTTTCTAAATGTTAATAGTTTGTTTCCAACTAGTATGATGAGACTTTCATGATGCATTCAGTGCCAATTCAAATAGTTACAACTCTGCTCTAAAAGTACTAGTGTGAAGAGGATTGATTCTCAAAGATATTTTCTTCAAAATAAACCCATGTAAAACAAACAAAATGTGTTTCTCATTGAGAAAACCATGAGATCCTACCTTGAACCATATAGAAATATCTTGATTCAGGAAAACACTTGGAATATCTTTGTTCAAATTTTAAATAAAAAAATGGCAAGCATAATTCTCAACCAAGTTGTAGGGAGACTTTAAACCATTTAGGTTGAAGGATACTTACAAAAGAGCCAAAACTTGTCACTTAAGGAACTGAGTAAAAAAAAAAATCAAAATTTACTAGTGGGCAAGGTCATTTGTTTAAGATGTTTACAGAGGTTATACACCATTGAAGTGTTTCTCAGGTTCGTAGAAGTAATTGATAAGGATTGGACCTGGGTCCCAGAGCATTTTGAAGGTTAGATTTGTTGAAAACATTTTCTTTTCAAAACATTAAATGATCCAAAATTAGATGGGTATAAATGTACACTACTGAGAATATTTTAAATACAAAGAGAATATGACACAACTACTCAAAAAATATAAAAATATTGGCAAAGATGTCAGTTTACAAGGCCTCCTTGGCCACTTCAAACCCTTTCAATGTGTCTAAATATTTTCTACCTTCAGAGCAAGGAGGGTTTCCAAAATAAAACTGCGTTGAGATAAAATTTGGGTGAAACAACCTAATTTTCCATTGCAACTTCTTTATATGATGTAGTTTTAATTTTCCACACAAATACACTACATCTTGTTGAATGTCAATATTTCGATGCAAAGGAAAATTTTCATTATTTATCATTCATCATATAGTTGTTTTCATATTTTCCCATCGAATGAGAAATAAATGATGTGAAGTAATTTTGTTTTTTGCATACCAGACTAAAAGTGAGGATTACAAGCCTCTGTCAGATGCAAATCTAACATATGTTAGCTCCTCCAACTTTGGAAAGAAAAAGAATGTCATATTTGCATCTAGTTAAAGCTACATAATCCCTATTTAAGGGCTAAATCCAAGCTCACTATTACCATTAATATTTGCAAAAGGTCTAGGACATTACCTGATCCAAATTGGATCCTTAAACATTTCCATGACTATTTCAAATTATGTCAGGCTTCAAAATCTTATGAATGATGAGCTTATCAAAAATGACCTTTCGACAATGGAAATTTGTGGCCAGCACGCAACAACGAGGATCCTCGGTCAAAGTGCACTGACCATTGGCCCATGCGGACCGTGCATGGATGCAAATTGGCAATCAGAAGCCTAGATCCAAAAACAGAGGCAGTTTCTGATACGTGATTAGCACAAACGCAGGGCAAAACTCTTAGTGAAGGAAGGTCACGAGCGCTCGGTCACGAGGAAAACAGGAAACCATGCGGAAACTGTCAGAAGGTGGGTCTCACACCCAAAACCGGTAGGATATCGCATGCACTTCGAGCGGTAAGCGGGTTTGGCCAAGTTCAGTGTGATGCCACACACCGGGTGACACGCATCTAGTGGATGTGAGAGAAAATTGCTTACATTGCGTGAGTAACGGTCGAGCAACTTATCTGCACGATATAGATGAAGACCGTAGGATTTGGAGGCTCTAGATCAACGATGGAGAATCAACCCGATGGAAGACTAGATTTGATGGGGAAATAGACTGAGGTACATGAGATTTGAGGTTCAACATGACCAATGAGTTGGCAGAGGAATCAGTTTCATGAGCGATGTTGGAGAAATGGAAATAATGATTGATTCAAAGAGAACTGACACTCAGTTCGTAGGGAAACAGGTGGCCACCTCTCTGTGAAGCGTTACATAGTGATGATGATGCAGAGTAGGGGAATTCCAATGGATAGAGGCAGGTGATCTAGAGAGCCGGGAAGTGGAAATGAATAGTCAGGGAGAAGATTGGCTTTAAGCCACGAACAGACAAAGAGTAGAGGGGACAGAAGTAGAGAGAAAGAAATGAATTGTAGAGAACAGAGAAGTTGAGCTGACCTGCAGAGCAAAGGTAGCATCGAGCAAACAAATTAGAGAGAGTCCAAGAGTCTATGAACTCCAGAGAAGGCTTGAAAGGTTCAAGAAACTCCTCTATGTAGACCTATCAAGTATTGAGTATCAAATTGGACTCATAACACAGAGACCAATTGAGGTCGAGATTCAGTAAGGGGAGTGTGTGTACTCTAGAGACTTGGGGGATCCAAGTACAATCCTACTGATGATTCTTTGTTAAGTGAGACTCAAATTGAGCTCCTTATTGTAAAATATCTGCTTTAAGACACAATAAAAAAGGCCACCACTGAAGGCTGGACCAAGAGACGTAGCCCAGGAGGATTGGGTGAAATCCTTATTAAATTTGTTGTGATTTTGTATTTTCTTACT
The DNA here is from genome assembly GCA_000404065.3 of Pinus taeda. Taxonomy (NCBI): domain Eukaryota; kingdom Viridiplantae; phylum Streptophyta; class Pinopsida; order Pinales; family Pinaceae; genus Pinus; species Pinus taeda. The sequence continues at coordinate 36,828 of APFE031639973.1, read as the reverse complement.
ATGTTTCTCTTACTGTTTCAAGTGCTTGGGTATTTCGCAATCTTATTGATCAATTTCTTAAAATAATATAGGCACAACCCAACACATGGGTCTGTAATACCTTCATTAATTAACTGAGATCATTCATGAGTGATTTTTAGATCAAGTGGTATCAGAGCTCTAGGTTGTTTAAGGTTAGACAAGCTTGTGCTGGATTTTGTTGTTGAATGCTAACTAGATCAGAGCTTAAATTAGGAGAAGGAGAGTTGGTCAAAACTAACCCAGAAATTGGAAGAGTCTGTCCTAAGAAGAAAATGTCAGAAGAAAGTCCCTTGGGACTAGATCCCCAATTCATAGATAGTTTCCTGGCCATGAGGTCCATGGTAGAGGAAATGTATAGGGAGTTTAAGAAGGGTAAAGATGAAGAATCATCACTCTCCAAAGAAAAATGAGAAGAAGAATCTCTCCTCCATGACCACTCAAAAGGCAAAGGGAAAGAAGAAAACTTTCTTACACCTCCTAATAGCCCTGAACATAAAAGGAAGACATATTTGATTAAATTAGATGCTAAATTTGATTTACCAATATATGATGGAGAGATAAATGCAGAAAAGTTGGATAATTGGATCAAACAAATTGATGTTTATTGCAGAGTGCAGAGTATTGACTCAAAAAAGAGTAAGATTCAGCTGGCCAGCCTATGCCTTGGAGGCATTGCCTTAGTATGGTGGGAAGGCAGGACACAAGCTAACATGAAGAAACATGGAAAGATTCTTTCTGTCTAGAGTGAATTTGTTTCTGCAATAAAAAAGAAGTTCTATCCACTAGCTTACATGCAGCAAGCCATGATGACCTGGCAAACTCTTCTCCAATTAAAAGGGCAAAGTGTACAGGGTTACACCCAAGAATTTAGGAAGAGAGCTTTGATTCTAGGAATTTCATTAGAATCACCTAAGACTCTGTTGAAGTACATAGGTGGTCTACATAGCTACATGAGGCACATTATCCTCATGTTTAATCCCATTAGTATAGATGAGGTATCTGTTCAAGCTACACATCTAGAAGCTAGAGGAAAGAATGGGAACCCAGAAGTTGGAGGATCATCCAAGCCCATTGCAAGTAAGAATAAGGAGAAAAGAAAAAAATGGAAAGAGAGGAACGCAAACATTGCACAGAAAATCAAGTCTTCATACACCCACTGTAAGAAGGATGGGCATGATGATGAGCACTATTGGATTCTGCATCTGGAGCTGAGACCTAAGAAGTTTGAGGGAAAGAAGAAGAAGACTGTTGCAGCTATTTAGAAATATTTGGGGTTGGACTCAAGAGATGAAACAACCATTGTAGCCACAGGTATAAAAGGTAAAAATTCTGAAGCAGCTACTAGTAATTCTACACAATCTATTAATGATGAAGAAAATGAGACAAAAAGACACGAGCTTTTCCATATTCGAGTTATTTCCAAGCATCAAAAGATTGATACTTTGTTTGATAGTGGCTCACAAGTAAATTTAATTTCTGAAGCAATTGTAAAGAAGTTGGGATTACTGACTACCACCTCACAAGAAACCATACCCATTAGGTTGGTTAAGTGATAAAGCACAACTACAAGTGACTAGACAATGTAAACTTAAGTTTTCTTTTGGGTCAAAATTTGTAGATGAGGTTGAGTTAGATATAGTTCCTCTAGATATATGTGGAATTGTTTTAGGGAGTCCTTACTTGTATGATAGAAAACCTATTTTCTATAGAGCTGAGAACAAGCATCTACTCGTTAAATATGGAATCGAATACTTTGTAAGAGCTCATAAGCTCAAGAATAATTATACTCTCATAAACTCAGGGCAGATGAGACGAATTGTAAATTCATGCAAACAATTTTTACTAATGGTTGTAAAGGAGAAGAAACCTGATAAAACCAATGTCTTTGAGGGCTGTGATGCTAAGCAACAAGCTAATTTAGAAAAAGTTGTTTCAGAATATGATATCTTGTTTCAAGAACCTAAAGGTTTGCCACCGAAAAAGGAAATAGTGCATGATACTAATTTGCAGCAAGATGCTCCATTGCCTAACATTGGAATGTACAGGTTGTCTACTTTAGAGAATGCAGAAATCACGAAGCAGGTGCACGAGTTGCTCGAGAAGGGATTCATCAAACCTAGCACATCACCATGTGGGTCTCCAATTATTTTGGTGAAGAAGAAAGATGGCTCGTGCAGAATGTGCATTGATTACTGAGCACTGAATAAGATAACAATAAAAAATCATTATCCCCTTCCTCGCATAGATGACCTATTAGATCAATTGAAAGAAGCTGTTTATTTTTCAGAGTTAGACTTGCATAGTGGATATCATCAGGTCAGTGTTGCAAAACAAGATGCCTGGAAGACTGCTTTCAAAACAAAGTATGAGTGGCTAGTTATGCCTTTTGGCTTAACTAATGCTCCTGCTACTTTCATGAGAATAATGAATGATGTACTCATACCTTTTTTTGATGATTTTATTATTGTATATCTGGATGACATTCTTATATTTAGAAAAACGTGGGAAGAACATTTAAAACATGTTAAGCATACACTAGATGTTTTGAAAAGAGAAAAACTTTATGTTAAACTCTCAAAATGTGAATTTGGCAAAACATCTTTGAATTATTTGGGTCATATAGTAGGGGGTGGTGAATTGAAGATAGATCCCTCTAAAGTTGCAGTCACTGTAAATTGGCCTAAACCCAAATCTACTACAGAAGTCAGAAGCTTCTTAGGAGCAGCGCAATATTGGAGAAAGTTCATTTCTAACTTTTCCTTAATTGCAGCTCCCTTACATGCTTTAACATGATTGAACAAGGTGTTTCAGTGGGGAGGCAAACAGCAGAAAGCCTTCGACACCCTGAAAGAAAAGATTAGTACAGCACCAGTACTAGCACTGCTTGATCTTCAAAGACCATTTGAGATCCAAATAGATGCCAGTGACTATGCTATGGGAGTAGTGTTGATACAACATGGTAAACCCATATGTTATCATTCCGAGACATTTAATTCTGTAGTAGTTAACTATCCCACATATGATAAAGAATTGTATGCATTAGTATAGAATGTGAAAAAGTGGAAACATTACATAATGGGCAAAGATATAGTTATAGATTTTGATCATCAACCACTTCAATATCTACACTCCCAAACTAAGTTGCAGCAATCAAGACACTATAGATGGATGGGTTTTCTACAACAGTTTCATTTAGTCATTAGATAAAAGAGGGCATACACAATAAAGTTGTAGATATGTTATCTAGACCTATTATAAATGCATCCACTATACTTAAGCATAATTCAATATTGCATGAGAGCTACATTAAACAATATGCTCAAGATATAGATTTTAAATATGTATATGCAACTTTAAGTCAAGGCAAATGAGTAGAAGAATTGGATTATCATGTTAAGGACCGAATCTTGTATCATTGTGGGAAGCTATGCATTCCACAAACTGAAAGAGTAAAGATAATTCAAGAAGAACACACTTCTCTAATATCAAGTCACTTTGGGATAAGTAAAACGGTTGCATAGCTGCAAATATTTTGTTATTGGCCAAAAATGAATGAGACAGTTTCTAGATATGTAAGAGGGTGTACCATGTGTGCTAAAAGCAAGCTCAACAATGGAAAACTAGGCTTGTACACTCCACTGCTAGTTCCTTCTCATCCTTGGGAAAGTGTTTCCATGGACTTTGTTGGAGGACTACCTAAATATAGGAAAGGTCATGACTATTTGTGTGTTGTTGTGGATAGGTTCAGCAAAATGTGTATTTTGATACCTTGTAATAAACAAATTACAACTGAACAAACTAAAAGTTGTTCTTTCAACATGTATGGGTTCATTTTGGATTACCCACTTCCATTGTATCTGATCGAGACACCCGATTTGTTGGGAAGTTTTGGTTGAGTCTACGGGAACTGATGGACACCAAATTGAAGAAAAGCATAGCCTTTCATCCACAAACAGATGGCTAGATAGAAGTGGTCAATAGGACAGTGATCCATTTGCTCAGAGGCTATTGTAGCAAGCATCCCAAACTTTGGGATGAACATTTGTGTTATGTGCAGCATGCTTACAACTGAGCAAAACATTCTTCTACACAGAGATCTCCTTTTGAGACCTGTTTTGGTTTCACACCAAGGTCTCCCTTGGATTTTGTCTTTGGTACAGACATAGCAGTTGATGGACATAGCGGATGTGGACAAGGCAACAAAATATGAACAAATCAAGAGATCACAAGCAGACAGGAACAATTGAAAAGAACCAAGCCAAATACAAGGCAAGGCATGACAAGCATCGGATGGAGCATGGTTTCCAAGTTGGTGATCAAGTCTGGTTTATATCAGCAAGGACAGAATGCAAGGTGAAGGTAAAAAGCTAAAGCCAATAAGGTATGGACCTTTCAAGATACTTGAGAAAATTGGTGAGAATGCTTTTCGCCTTGATTTACTAGCTTACATGCACATCTACTCAGTCATTAATGTAGACAACTTGAGACTATTTGAACCTTCATTAATTAAAGTTCCCGAAGAGTAGAGTCAATTACCTTCTATTGATGATCTATTACCTGAATATCTCAATGAATTGCAGGAAGACACAGTTCTGGACAGGAAGGTGAGGGCGATGCGCATGGGAGATGTTGAGTACCTCAGGATTGGACTCAAGGGTTCAAAGCCAAGCAGTGCAAAATGGATAGAGATTGGACAAGTGAGATAACTATACCCTCACTTAGTTGATGCTTGAAAACCAACTTTTGGTGGTCCAAAAGCTTTTTCAGTGGGAAGGCCATGATACGAATTGGATCCTTAAACATTTCCATGATTGTTTCAAATTATGTCAGGCTTCAAAATCTTATGAATGATGATCTTATCAGAAATGACCTCTGGACAATGGCAATTTGTGGCCAGCACAGAACAACGAGGACCCTCGGTCAAAGCACACTGACTGTTGGCCCATGAAGACATCGTATGGATGCAAATTGGCAATTAGAAGCCCAAATCCAAAAATAGAGGTAGTTTCTGATACAAAACTCTCAGTGAAGGAAAGCCCCAAGCACTTGATCACGAGGAAAACAAGAAACCATGTGGAAACCGTTAGAAGGCGGGTCCTACACCCAAAACCGGCAGGATATCGCATGCACTTCGAGCGGTAAGCAGGTTTGGTCGAGTTCAGCGCAACACCACACACCAGGCGACACACGTCTAGCGGATGTGAAAGAAAATGACTTATATCACGTGAGTAACCGTCGAGCAACTTACCTGCATGATATAGACGGAGACTGTAGGATCTGGAGGCTCCAGACCAATGGTGGAGAATCAACCTGATGGAAGATTGGATTTGATGGGGAAATAGACTGAGGTACATGAGATTTGAGGTCCGACATGACCGATGAGTTGGTAAAGGAATCAGTTTTGCGGGCGATCTTGGATCAATGGAAATAATGACTAATTCAAAGAGAACTGACACTCAGTTCATGAGGAAACAGGTGGCCACCTCTCTATGAAGCATTACAAAACGATGATGACGTAGAGTAGGGGAATTCCAGCGGACAAAGGCAGGCGATCTAGAGATTTGGGAAGTAGAAACAAACAGTCAGGGAGTAGATTGGATTTAAGCCATGAACAGAAAAAGAGCAGAGGGGATAGAAGTAGACAAAAAGAAGTGAATTGTAGAGAACAGAGAAGCCAAGATGACCTGCAGAGCAAAGGTAGCATCAAGCAGACAGAATAGAGAGAGTCCTAGAGTCTGTGAACTCCAAAGAAGGCTTGAGAGGTTCAAGCAACTCCTCTGTGTAGACCTATCAGGTGTTAAGTACGAAATTGGACTCATACCATAGAGACTAGAATAGGGTCAAGATTCAGTAAGGGGAGTCTATGTACTCTAGAGACTTGGGGGATACAAGTACAATCCTACTGATCATTCTCTATTAAGTGAGACTCGAATTGAGATCCTTATTGTAAAATATCTGCTTTAAGACACAATAAAAAAGGCCACCACTGAAGGCTAGACCAGGAGACGTAGCCCGAGAGGATTGGGTGAACTCCTTATCAAATTTGTTGTGTTTTTGTATTTTCTTACTGTGTTTCTCTTACTGTTTCAAGTACCTGTGTATTTCGCAATCTTATCGATCCGTTGCTTAAAATAACATAGGCACACCCTAGCACATGGGTCTGTAATACCTTCGTTAATTAACTGAGATCATTCACGAGCGATTTTTAGATCATTACCTTGTTGAATGTAAATGTTCAATCTATTTGCTTGCTGGTAATATTTTGATAGATGATAACTTCTTGCTGGAAGCCACTGCATGTCACAACCGGAGGCAAGTTGCTTCTCAATTCTTCCTCACTAAATGGCCTAAGTCGCGTAACCAAATAAAAAAAATCACCATAGAAGGAGAAAAATATAGACAAAATACTATAAATAAAATGCAAGTGAAAAAGGAATGATAGTGAAAAACTTGCATACCTGCAACAGAGTAGAACCTGGACATGGACACCTTGTCGTTCTCATGGTAGATTAATTTTTTTTTTGTAATCTCAAATAATGGATGAAGAAGATCCAAAGGAAGAAAACTAACAGAGGGTTAGGTAAGGACAGAAGGGTTTGGGAATGGTCAAGAACAAGGGTTCCAGTTTGAAAATCCATGTTCCTTCTCGCATCCTGAGTGCCATGCGCTCCTGTACTTTTTGATTTTGAGAGGGTTTCTTTCTCTATTTTCTTTGTATTATCTCTCTCTAGAATTCATGAGTGGGGCGGATGAGAAGGAAACATCGATGTATATATTGAATTTCAACTCTCTAACCTTCTCTGTTAATGCTTGTTTTTTGGGGAAAACTTCTCTCTTAATGTTAATACTATCAATTGCTCCAAAAGGGTGCAAAGGTCCCTGAATAAGAATGTTAAGTTAAAAACTTTGTGGTTTAGTTTTAATAATTAGTTAGATATAAGTTGATATGTGTTCTATTGAAAATGTGACCTGTTGAAGTACTGCGTAGATATGCCCCTAAACATGAAAGACATAGCATTCTGACAGAAGCTCATGGAGGAGTCACGGGTGGGCATTATGCAGGAAAAGCCACTGCGTAAAAGATTTTGAGAGCTGGATTATGGTGGCCTACAATGCATAAGGATGCAAAATACTTTTGTCAAGCATGTTATGTATGTCAAAGGTCAGGAAATCCATCCAAAACTGATGAAATGCCACTAGTACCACAGGTGACTTTGTAGGATTTTGTTAAATGGGCAATTGACTTTGTTAGACCTATCAGTCCGTTAGGGAAAAGGATTGTTGCAACATATATCATCACTGCGACTAATTACTTGAAAAGGTGGTCTAAGGCAAAACCAGTGAAGGATTGCAGTGCAGAAACCATTTCAAAGTTCATTTTCGAATATATATTGTTTAGGTTTGGTTGTCTAAAGATCTTGATAAGCGACCACGGGGCACAATTTTTTAATAAGATGATTGAAGCACTAACTGAGTAATTTCAAGTTTACCATCAGAAGAGAACTCCCTATCATCCTTAGGTAAATGGGACAGTGGAATATTTCCACAAGATTCTGGAGAATACATTGACCAAGGTGTGCAATGTAAATAGAGATGACTAGGACTTGAGGATTCCAATAGTGTTGTGGGCATAAAGAACAACATGTAAGAAATTGATTGGGCAAACCCCTTTTAGGTTGGTATATGGACAAGAATAAGTTATGGCTATGGAATACATTATTCCAAGTTTGAGAATTGCAGTTGTCACAAATATGGTAGACCCTGACATGATGAAGGAAAGAATGTCACAGATACTAGCTTTAGAAGAAGACAGATTCATAGCAGGATTCCATTAGCAAGTGCAAAAAGCAAGGGAGAAAGATTGGCATGACAAACATATATAAAATGAGATATTTTGAGAAGGGGATCTTATATTATTATATGAAAGTAAGTTCATGAAGTTCCTGGGAAAATTCAAAACACATTGGTTGGGGCCATATATCGTAAAGAACATTTCAGATGGGGGAGTTGTTTAGCTCACGAAGTTGAATGGTAAAATGACTCTAGGACGAGTGAATGGTAGTAGATTGAATATATACAGGGATGACTATGTCCCTGGAGCTTCACACTGAAAAATGAAGGGGAGGAAGTCGTAGCACCACCTTCAGTTGAAAGTGGGCACGAGAATTTAAAATACTCTGTAGGAAGGGACTTCGCCGAGGGAGGATTACTGTGCGGTACTTAGGAGTATGATGAAGTTTGAAGGAATTGCGATGAAGAAGACATGACTGCCCAAAAGGGGAAATCTGACGAAGTTAGCTAATATGACCATTGGAAGGAAAAAGGGCACCATTAAAAGGAAATTACCATTGAGGGGCACGAGAGAAAAATGTTTATAAAGCACAAATGGCTATCTCTAACCCATACCTGCATTAAATGAGCCAAATCTAAGGCAATCACAAGCCTAGTAATTCTAAATTGTTATAAAAACCGCATCCTGCGCCACATTTTGCACTTTGCTTCGTAGAGAGATCAGAAATTGTGCCTAAGTGAAAAAGAACTATTGCATGTCTGGGAATAGTTGGGAAGAATTGTTTAGGATATTTACAAATAAAGGGCTTGCTCGTATCATGGATTCACAAACAGGAAAGACTGCAGGGGTGAATGTACCCATGTCCCTGACGTAGTTAAGGTAACCAAGAAAGGTGCTTATACAACCACAAGCACAGGCACAACCACAATCACAGTCACAGAAGACAAAGGAGGAGAAACCAACTGAGGTATCTACAGCAGAATTAATAATATCACTACGGAAAAAGATGCATAAGGAAGTGCGGACAAAGAACGTGGTGAATAAAGGAAAAAATATCATGCAGAAAGGAAAGAAACTGATGCAATATGAGGGACCTTAGCAGGTCCATGACAGTGAGGAAGAAGTTGAGTTTCAGTGGAAGGAGACAGAGGATGTGGATATTCCCTCTATGCTCCCATGGTACATGCCATCGAGAAAGTTGGGCACAAAGTCGTTTAGGGAGCCAAATGAAGAGAAATTTTCTATCTATATACCACTATTGTTGGAGGAGGTGCCATTTGAAGGAGAAGTGTTGGGGAAGGTCCCCCAGCTCAAAATGAAAGACTGGGATTTCAATGATAGAAGAAAATACTCATAGCTTGAGCCCAGTTGGTACCTAAAAAAAGTCTACTACCTAGATATCAGAGTTACAAGATTGGAACCACGACAATGGGTTGCAGGAGTGTAGAGAGCAATGCTCTTGAACATGGTGAATGTGCCACACTTCGATTGAAGTCCATTTAGTAAAATTTGTGTGTGGTAGCTCCTCAGACTGGTACGTGATTATTGTATTTGGCTAGGTATGGGGATCCCGATTGATGAGATGCTCATCAGGAGAATAACAACGCTACCATATCAAGGAAAGGACATCACAAATGAATTCATGGGTAAAAACAAAGGCAAAGAGATGGCCTAGATGATGAAGGAAAAGTTTGGATTAGTGAAGAAATCCCACGGATATGAGACAAACTCTATCGAGCATCAAGGTGTGTGCTTATCCACACATATCCTAGCAGGGAAGATCATGAGGAAGTGCAGGGTCAATGAGGTGCCTGCAGAAGTAGTGTCATTGTCTAAGAAGTGCAGCGCCAGGGTCAAGTTCAACTAGGTTTCCTATCTATGTAGGGATTTTTTAATGGATTGCGTGGAAGCACAGGAAGAAGGTAATACCTTCCAATATTCCTGACTGCTAATTATTTGCACTTGTTGCATGGAAGGAGCTAGAAGATTCTCAATTTCCATTGTTGAGGTAGATGTATGTGAAGCAGCAAGGTATTCTTCGCTATGGTTTACGAAGGCACCGACGTGTGTAACAAAGAATAAGATCTTATTTTTAGTCATGGAAATGGATTTTCATATGGTGGTTAATCAATATCCCAAACTATCGCTGATCTTGTATAAACAGTACTACCATATCGTGGAGTTCAAGGAATATATTAATAGAGCGTATGTGAAAGCGATGAAGGACCCAATGGAGACATGGAATCCATTACCATACTTGGTAACAGAATATGATATCCTCATGGTAGTCTAGGATTGGATAGAGCAATCAATGACTCCACCCAGTGGAGTGGTTGGATCAGTTGGCACAGAAAAGGGTACCTTGCAGGGTGCGGGTACGAGTAGAAAATATGTCGATGGAGAGTCAAAAGAAATAGGGAAAGGATAGGAACACAACAAACACATCAGCAATGCAGAGGTATCAAAAGATTCACCATTTGTGGTGAAAATGAAGCCAAGAAAGAATAAGAAGGAAGATAAGAGTAAGGGAGTAGTGCTGCTCATCCTCACTGATGGGGACATCAAAGAAATAGAGGAAAATATCCAAGAGATCAACACAGAAACTTGGGACAAGATTGATGATCACTGCAAAGCGATCTTGGCTGAGGTGCAACATGGCACATCATTTCCATAGGTAGCAAGGCAACTAGAGAAGTTAACCCAGCCCTTGCAGCTAGAATAATGATTGGAAACAACTTACAGAGTTAGGATGTTACACGTGCCAGTTGGGGCATTGAAGTTTGAAGCAGCAACAAATAAAGAGCGAGCCAAATAATAGCGCAGTTTCCAGATGAATGTCCCTGCACTACTCCTCTATATGCTACATGAATTTCACCAAGGTATCACCAAAAAATTGTAGGAATGAGAGTAACATATATTGTTGTTAAAATCAAAGGTGGAGTCAGAAAAAGCATCGATGAAGAAGGAAATGGAGTAATTGGTCAAGGATAGGGAGGAAGCAAGGCAACAATGAGAACAACTAGAGAAAGCCATTGCTGAGACTTGCAACATAGCTCTAGATGTGCAGGTCCAAGAGGATGAACCACCAACAGAAAAGGTCACAAAGCTCACCCTCACGATCAAGGACTCAAAGGATACTATGGCTAAGTTGAAATTTGAATATGAAGTGTAGACATCAGAGCTACGAATAAGGTTGCAGCTAGTGAGGCCACCAGAGGTTCGGGAATAGAGACAAAGGGATCTCAATGAAACAATGAAAGGCATATCTGACATGGTGGTAGACTATGGAAAGTTTCTCAACGATATGATGAGGATTTGGACCTCACTATAGGAGTATCCAAATGTCTTGAAGATTGAGGAGTAACTGTAGGCCAAGTAGAAGAAACGTGGTGAGATCCTAACAGCTATCAATACCTTAACAGTCTTGTAGAGGCTTGCCAACATTATTGAAGGAAAGAACCTCCAGGTGCAAATAAATGATCTTCATAGAAAATCACAGATATTGCAGGAGAGGTCAACCGTGGTAGGAGGATGCCATACAACTTTCACAGGAGGTGGATGAGAGGCTGAAGGAAATGAAGAGAAGTGAAGTAGAAATGTTGCAAAATATTGTTGGCCCTACTATAGAAGCTTTGTTGAAGGAGGCGCACCAAGAAGAAAAATTGATGGTAGAAACAGTCTAGTAGTACAATGTAGTGTACAACAGGATCGTATCAAAGATCAAGGGTGTCGAAGCTAAGTGACTCAGGATGAGTCATGGGTGAGTGTTGGGGGCCTGTTGGGCATGGCCCAAATCGGTCCAAGTTTTGGGTAAAAGACCCTACAGAAGAAGGAGCAGACCGCACGAAGTTGGTGAAGATATATTCATCGCATGGTATTTTAGGGCTTTGGGGATGGGAGAAAATCCTTATTTTGTAACGGGTATTGGGTATTAGTCCTTGTTTTATGGATCCATGGGATGTGGACCATGGTTTTTGTAAGTATGAAATGTATATAATAAGATGTAATACTTTGTAATCAAATCATATCATCATAAGTGAATTGAATCTTTATATTTGTATCTGTGGTCTATATTTTTGGGGAAGGCTCTGTAGCTGAGTGCGCAGAGGCCTGGAAGAGTCTGCATATAAGAGCACAAACCACCTGCAACTGGGTGTGCAGGTTGAATACGTATATATACTGAAGATTTATATTAATAAAGAATAAGCTTTGGTGAATAATTTTCTATCTTTCAACGTTCAGCCTTTGTTGTTGTTAGTATCGTTATGTATGCTTTTCATTGAATTATGAGAAGAAATATGAGATATACTATTATTTGTTAGAGTTTATGGGTTTAATGTGATTATATTAAATTAATCATCTGCGCGAAGTTCTTATGCACACGGAGCTATAAGATCAATATAGAGTAGAAGTAAATACATGGTGCCACTGCACAGATATCCCTTCGGTTACAGAAGCTTGGTTCTACAGCGTCCCATAACTACTTCGGGTGAGATTGTGATATGCTTGCAGATCGTTGTTGAAAGGGCCAGTAGTTGAGGGATTTGTTGGTGCGCAACATGCTTTGAACTTGGGTCAAGCCCCCTCAAACCAACACAGATTGACATTTTTATTATTATCTCAAATAATGGATGAAGAAGATCCAAAGGAAGAAACCTAACAGAGGGTCAGGTAAGGACATGAGGGTTTTGGAATGGTTAATAATAAGGGTTCCAGTTTGAAAATCTATGTTCCTGCTCGCATCCTAAGTGCCCCCTGCTCTAGTACTTTTTTTTATTTTGAGAGAGTTTCTTTCTCTATTTTCTTTGTATTATCTCTCTCTAGAATTCATGAGCAGGACAGATGAGAAGGAAACATCGATATATATATTGAATTTCAACTCTCTGACCTTCTCTCTCAATGTTTATTTTTTTTGGGAAAAACTTCTCTCTTAATGTTAATACTATCAATTGCTCCAAAAAGGTGCAAAGATACCCCAATAAGAATGTTAAGTTGAAAAATGTGTGGTTTAGTTTTCATAATTAGTTAAATATAAATTGATATATTAGATTTAAATTTTTAATGTTTTCTATTTTTATTAATGTTTTTTTTTCTAGGAAATATTTAGGCAAGATCCACAAAGAACCCAAAGATCCAATATCACTGTGGATAATAAGCAGGATAACTCACTGAAACAGTAGTCACCTACTACCAAATTTGTACCTTCAAACTCATCATAGCCTTATGTTGAGCCATCTCAACCCTCAACATAGGAAGCTCATTCTTCCATAAATATTAGGCACATAAGTCAACTACATTCTTATTCTTCCTTAAATAAGTTACATTACTCCAGTAACTTGAAAAATAAGTCAAATCCACACAAGTCAGTGCCTTTCTTTCATCTAGTAATGACCACACATTATCACATAAGATCACAATGTCATCCTCCATGTATTCAATTGGCCTTTTTCCTGTAACAAGTTCTAACAACAACACCCCAAATCCATAGACATCACATCTTTCATTTATCTTAAGGCTCTAACAGGCAAATTCGGGTGCCATATATGCTAATGCACTCAGTATTTTTCTACAAATAATGCATCTATCAAGCATGGGAAACAACTTTGCAAGGCCATAATCTACAACTTTAGGGTTGTAATTCTCATCCAACAAAATATTGTTGGATTTTATGTTATAGTGTATGACTGGCTGTTTGCAAGCATGGCGAAGATTTTCAAGCCCCATTGCAGTCCCCAAAGCTATATTAAACCGATTTGACTAACTTAATAGGGGATTTGTTTGGGATCTTTCATGAAGTCGACTATACAAAGTTACACTTTGAATGTATTCATATATAAGAAGTTGTAATTGTGGTGTCAAGTAGTAGCCTTGAAAATTCACTAGATTTGGATGTTTGATTCTACACAAAAGTTGTATCTCCTTCTCAAAGCCTTATTATGATTTAACCAAATTTGAAACCATCAGATTCTTTATAGCAACTTCTTGCCTATCCCCTAGGACTTCTTTGTACACAATGTCAAACCCTCCCCTTCCAAGCTCACAATATTTGTTAATCAATGCATGAGCACTAGTCATCCAATCCTCAGATGCATGATCAGAGTTGGGTGTAAATAGAACCAATTTTCCTAGAGCCATATCATTGTATGGGTATTGAGAAAATCTATCAAGCATAAGATTCATCGATTTTGAATTGGACTGTGATCTTATATTCAGGATAGTCGCAACAACAACACCAAATGTAATCATAGCTACCGTAGATATTGCAATTATTGTAGAAACACTTATGTAGATATTACAATTCTCTACATACTATTGCAATTGTAGATGATGCAGATATTACAATTCCACTGCATCTAGATTTAATCACTTGAATTCCTCCTCCGGTTGGACTCCCACTCATATTTGGATTTAGAATAATTGGCTTATGCATAACCACAGGACAAGTAACATTAACTCCCAAGCCACATAGGCCTGCATTTCCTTCAAGAGAAGTCATGTTTGATGTGTTGAATATATGGCCTTTTGATGTCCTCCCTCTAAGTTTGTTGTGGGAAAATTTTACCCATAATAGATGAACCAAATTCATTAATTTCTAGGTTAATTCTTTAGTAATATTGTTCATTCCCAAATTAAACTTTTATCAGTCGACTAAACTTGGATAATTCCTTGGGTACATTTCTAGTCAAATTATTGTTTACCAGGCTTAGCAAAGCCCAAGATGAACATTTGCCAATTCTGTAGGAATTCGTCCAAATAAGAAATTTCCATCCAGTTGCAACACTAAAAGAGAACTAGCATTACCAAGACTCATAGGTATGGCTCTAAATAGATGATTATAACTTAGATCCAAAGACACCAGTGACTTAAGATTACCAATCTCTGACAGAATCTTTGAGGCGATAAGGTTATCTGACAAGTTCAATAGCTTTAAATTGGAGCACTAAGTGGTTGATGGATATATTTCCCCATTCAAGCTACTGTGTGACAAATCTAGTTCTTTCATAAATTGGTATGATTTTGTAGAATCAACTTGCAAAATTCTCCCATTGAGAAAAATCCATGACAAATATATGTTCTGTAAACCCAACTGAAACAACTCACTAAGAATGCTTCCAGTAAATCCATTCCTACTGAAATCAACCAAGTAAAACCTACTACAACCTAATAAAGATTCGAGAATGGGTCGCAAGAGATTACTATATGATACATTGATGAGCCTAACATTCTGCAGGGAGGAAATGGAGTGAATTTATCTAGTGAAATTGTTTCTTGAAAAATCTAGAGACTCGAGATCTCTCAAGCTTCCTATCCATGATGGAATAGTTCTCACAAACAAATTAGTGATAATTCTCATAGTCAAAAAAAAATTCAACCCTTTCAAGGAATCTGGCATCCCACTTGAAAATAAGTTATGACTAAAATCTAAAATTTTCAAAATAGAACAATTACCTAAATCAACTCGCAAAGGGCCAGAAAAGTTGTTATTCTTGAGATGAATATCGCAAAGAGTACTGAGACCCCCAATACCCACAGGTACAACTCCTACAAAGGAATTGTGGGACAAGTCCAGTGATCTTAGATTTTTTAGTGATGAAATTGACCCAGGAAGAGACCCAAACAGATGGTTTGGAGACAAGTTCAATGCTGTCAAACTGGAATAAGAGCTCAAGCTAGAAGAAAGGGAACTTTGTAATGCATTGTGGGAAAGGGAAATGGCTCTGAGTGTATCACATTATTGAAAGATTTGGGCAAGAATTGCACTAGAGAACGAATTGTGATTCAAGTTCATGATTTTGTGGTTGGGACTCTATGCTAGATCTTTGATGATATTGATATTGCCATAGAAATTGTTGTAGGAAAGAGAGAGAATGTGAAGGGATTGAATCCTAGTGAGACCTTTGTTGAGCACCACCTCTATGAATCTTCCTATTTTGGGGCTGCATACCACACCTACCCACAAACATGGGTTGTCATCATCCTCATTCCAAGAAGCAAGGGACAATTTTGGATCGTTCAAGTCTTCCTTGAAAACTATGAGTCCCAACACATCATCGTTCACCTCAAGCCCAAACTGGCTCAGAGAAACCACTAGAAAAACTACAATTTCCAACATAGTCAAATGCAACAGGCCACCCATTGAAGCTTGATACTACTACTATCACTCTACAACTCTCAACGAACTAAAATCTTACATTACCTTAGGGACTTGTTTCCTTCCGCATGCTACAGTTCCACTAAATCCCTAGGTGATTCCTCTTACACGATTAAAATATTTATAGATTGGAAATGTATCCATACAATGGAAACAGGTCCATCGATTGGAGACAAGAAAATGCAGGAATCATCCGGACCAACATTTTTATGGTTTTGATTTTATTTTGGGGTGATTGTGGATATACGTAGAGCCAAATCTTCTTGCATGATTAAATTTTTTCTAGATCACAAATGTATCCATAAACTAGAAATAGGTCCATCGATCGGAGACAACAAAATTGCAAGAATAATCCAGATCAACGTTTCCGTGGTTCTGATTTGATTTTGGGGGAGTGTGGGTATATGTAGAGCTGAATCTACTTACATAATTAAAATATTTCCAAATAAAAAAAGGATCCATAAATTGGAAACATGTCCATCGATTGGAGATGACAACATTGTAGGAATGATATGGATCAACATTTATATGGTTCTGAGCTAATTTTGGGGTGAGTGTGGGTATAGGAAGAATCGAATATGGTAAATTTTCTTATTGGTTGACCCTTTATAGAAAACCATTGGCCCTGAGCATTTCATAGTGAAAGATAAAATAATTTTATTAAAGGTTAATAGGTCTAGAAAATAAAACAAACCATGCCAAGAGAAAACTATGGAGGAAACTCTGCATAAAATAGAATTCTCCCTAGGAAGATGGTGAATGAGAAGTATATTTACTTTCGATTCATATAAATACTAAGTATTGATGGTCCTTGATTGGTGAAAGTAATACAAGAGAAATCAAACTTTATGTTATGTTTGAAATTTTCCTTTGATTAAAAAGTTTCTAGGGTTATTAAGCAATGTTTTGTTCTTTCTGTTCAAACCTGAAATGTGTTAGGTTGTATGAAAATCTGGACTACAAAAAAATTGCACCAAGCTTGAAGATTGTTGTAGGTAATACCCAATGGTAATATATTGGTATTGAAAACCAAGATCTGAAGATATGTCCATCATATGGTAAGGAAATATGTGAATTATGCCAAAGCAAAGTTTTCTGTATAATCATTATTGAATCTGGTTGAATTATAAATGACATGCAGAGTTTGGAATGGAAGTGGAGCGTGTAGAGGAGCAATTGGCCCATCGTGTGGGGAAATTATTTTTAATTACCAAATGAATTATAAACCTATAATTGATCCAACACACGTAAATGACTTTAGTTCCTAATTACAAGAACTTCTTGTAATCACAATTGTAAATCAAGATTAAGAAGGATGTTGTGTGCGATGGATAATTGTTGGTAGCATTAATTGCCTACCAACAAATTTGTTTATATCATTGAACAATTTTCGATCCCATTCAATACAATAACTGATATGTTGGAAAAAAATGGTTGAAGTGAGGCAACTTACAAGAGCCATCCTAAGTGGAGTTCACCCTCAATGAAGAGCTCAAATCCTAGCTTTCCTGCTAGATCCTTGTCTGTAGTGCACATCATCTATTATATATTGTACCTCCATGACCACGAATGCAATCCCCTCCCCCGCCTCGTCCACCATCAGAGACAATAAACGTGGAGTTATGACCATGACCTCAACCCACTCTCTTGCCTCGTGTCCACAATGAGAGGAATTGAACTTGGAATTAAGATTTCTCATGTTTTCTTTGCTCCAATTAATCTTCAAGGGAATCAATCCTTGATCAAGATATGAAGGAATCGATCAAAGAATAGATATATCATAGACAATGCTTGATAGGCTTTGCCAAAATAGTATGAAATAACACTTAGCTCTATTTTATAAAATAGCTCGAGTGAGTGGAATGAATGGTGGGAAACACTCACGAGGAAAAGGAAGAATTTTTGGTCCATCCTTATTTCTATTATTATTTTTTATTTTTGGAATGGAGGGAAGTGTTTAAAAAAATTCTATTTTTTTTTAATTAAAAAAATAATAATTTCCTTATGTTTTAGTTTTTTTCTTTCTAATATATATTTAATTTTAGTATTATTTTTTTTCTAAAAATATATATTTAGTTTTTTGTATTTTTTATTTTTATAACAAAAATTATATTTTGTTTTAAAAAATGGATTTTAAATATTCCATTCATGATAGTTTATGATTTTATGATAAAAGTTAAATAATATATAAAAAAATAACTTAATTCCATGTGTTGTATAGCTTAGATGGGTAGTATACATCTCTCCTTGGTAAGTTATAGAATGTGCTTGGATTTTCTTAATGCAACAAAATTCATTTTTCTCTTCATTATATCTTGAGACGTTCAACAAGCACATAATAAAACAATAAAGTTAAAATAGGGTTGCTTTTGTCCTTTGCAGATCTTTGTCCCCATTAATCTTGGTCTTAATAGATTAATTTTCTTATGGTCTATTAATTTGTCTTATGGTGGCCTTGAGTGGTCACTCCCATTAGTTGCTTGTTTTTTAGTTGCATTTTAGTGACATTTCTTAGGCTTGATAACATGTTATTTAATTTATGAAAAATTGTTATTTTCCACATTACTGTTAAATATTAATATTAAATATGTGGGTTTTGAGCATGGTTTAGCAAAAAGTTTCCAAAAGTTTTTATATATTGTCTTTTATAATGTAATGATTCATTTCTTGATGAAATCGTTATGGATATTTTTTTAAATGATTCATTGCTTTATGAAATTATTATGGATATTTTTTTTATTACACTAACTTGTATATGATAAAGTCAAAAGTAATCTCCTTTTGAGATTTTCATTGGTCAATTTCCCTTTAAGCCATCAAGTTCACCATTCAGTTCTGGATTAAGGAAATATAGGAGTCACAAAGTGGCATTGTCCAAGCACTTAAATATTGAAACATGTTTTTTTTAGTCACATTATACTTCCTTTGTGTAAATTCTCCATGAAAATAGTCTCATGGAACATGAGGGGCCTCAATAGTAAAGGAAAACAAAGACTCCTAAAAGAAAAATGGTACAAAAAATACCCATCAATAATGTTGGTACAAGAAACAAAAATATTAAGTGAGGTTCTACCTCATAATTAGCAAATGGGGGAGGAATTTCCAAGTAGTAGTGATTGCCGCTTAGAGATACTTGGGTGGAATGGATACTATTTGGAATGATTAGGACATCAAAGTTACCAATATGTTTACCTCTTTTCGCATTATGACAATACAATTTTAGTTAATGGACATCGAGGATTACTACCATGTATCCAATGTCTATGAATCTAATATCACAAATGCCAAACCTCATTTCTCAATTCTATTGCTAGCACAAGTAACTTATACTCCCCATCTCCATGGATTATTGGGAGTGACTTCAATATTATCAAGTCTCTTGAGGAAAATAAAGGATGAATTATAATGTTTGCCAAGAGATTTTGTAAGCTATACCATCAAATCCCTAAAGTAGTCTTCATTAAAGTGTTCAAGCAATGAGTCTCCAACTCACACATGTGGATAAAATGAGATATAATACATGTGGGTGTGGTGACTAACTTAGCACACTTTTCTAATAACTCCACAAACTTAAGTATTTCACTCCACATAAATTGACCGTAGAGTGACATAAGTAAACCAATAGTAGACATGAAACCCTTAGGAAACAAGCATTCCATAGATCTTCAATTAGGTGCCTAAATGATGAAATGAAAATTCAAGGGGAAAAGAGGTCTTCATGATTTAACCATCACAAAAATGTGATCAAGTGTGACTAGGGGTGTATATATTCATATGTTTTCCAAATAGGGAGTGAATACATGAGTTACCATTCATTGTGCCTTATTTTCCTTTCTTTTGCTTTTTCTTATATATAGCACTTAGGGAATGAGGTTTTCATAAGTTTGTCACAACTCATTGATATAAAATTTACATGAATTTTCACTTAAACCATAGAGTTTAGAATTAGATACATCATTCTAGTATATATTTAATGATTTTGGCTTCCACTTTTTTCTTTTCTTTCATCACAAATGATAAAAGGGGAAATATTTTGCCACAAATATATGAATACTTAATCATAAATATGTCATGTGATGAAAATGAATTAATGATATTATTCTCTATGAAAAGGATAGGTATTCTTGAGAAAATCTTATGCTTGTGGATGTCTCCTCCCTGGTTGAGAGGGAGTGAGGGTGGACACCATATTCTCCATGTTCCATGTACTATGGATAGGACCAATATTTGTAAGCCTAGTAAAGACATAATTAGGGAGAATGGTGGATTTGATAAATATCTAGGACCGATATTATTTAAGAATTTGTACTTTGACTAGGACTAACTGCCATAAGTCAAGTACATTAATCCAAGATAAGAATAGTTATGAGGATTGACATTTCCTGGTGTCAAGTATTATGAAAGTGGATTAGGAAATGGTTATGTGAGGACATACCCAGTGAACATATTGGTGGGGTAACTTCCTAGAGAGGTTGTGGTTTCCAGATTTATGCCTCCCAACATTATGCTCTGATTTAATGGAGAGATAAAACTTGTTAGTCAAGGCCTTGCTATTTTGACAATGTTGGTTATGATGATGCAAATCATCATTGATTCTTATCAATCTAGATCCTTTCTTATATGAATATTTAAACTTGAGAGTACTTTGTTTTTTCATTATGAATACCTCCCTAGTTTAGACGGAGCGTCGAAAAATGTAACTAGTGTTGGTCTTCGTAATGCAATAAAATGTAAATTTTAACATTGATATTTATTATTATATTCATTATTATTACTTCATTTTTGTCAGATCATGTTATTCATGCTTATAGAGTCAAAAAGAAATTATTTTGAGTAAGAGAAATGTATTTGAATCAAGTCCCATTTGGACTTTTGAAAGGAGAAGGAATAGAATTTTTATTTTGAGTCAAATAATCAACACAAGACCAAGTCAGCCCTCCTTGAACAAGTTGGCCTGAGAGGAAGCTATTTGACCCTCTTGGATAGGTATATATATCAATAAACTTGATCACTTAGAACACCAATCACATATCATCATAAAACATCATTTCTTGTGCCAAAAAAGAATAAAAGACAACCGAAATTAAAGGAGAGATAAACTATGATTTTTTTAGCTTGTTTCTACGCACACATGTGAAGGTTCTATGGATTCTCTACAAAAATTACAAGTCTTAACTTCATCCTTTACTGCAGGTCCAAAATTTTGTGATTTGACCATATTTTAGAGTGTTTGATTGGTGTTGACTTTCGTTGACTTTGACTTGGTTGGAGGATACTTGGAGGAGGGTTGACTTGGATATTTGTGGCAACCTTGGTCTTGGTATTGGGCCTTGTATATATCATTTTGATCTAATTCTATAAGAGAAGGATTCATGGGTTTTCCCCCTTATGGAGTTTTGCCCTGGCTTGGAGCCTAATTTTTGGTGTTCTTTGTTTCCTTGCGATCTTTATGTTTTTCATTTTTTTGTAATTACTTGACGAAGAAGACAATCTAAGTAATCAGAACCCAAAAAGAATTCACAAGTAATTATCAAGTTAAGATAAATTAATCATTTTCTTCTAACACGTGGTTTCTCAACATGAAGTAGGGTAATAGGTCCTATGACATAGTAACCTGTGATCTATGATGGGAAATCCTCAATAGTCTCTTTGAAGAAATCTATCCCATTGAGGGGTCAAGAAGAGGTACGAGGCATCACCAATTTTATAGTTGAAGAATTTTGAGTCTTGGTTTGTCAAATTTGGCCCTATGTAGGCAAGGAAACATGGAAGGAGGTGAACCCCTTGGAATATTTCAAAAGGGGAAGGCCACATAAGGCCTTATATAAATATCTAAATCCAAGGACCTCCCTCATAAATAGAGTTAGATGTGTATTGAAAGAGAGTAAAAAATGATCCATCCAATTATTGATAAAGACAATCAAACATCCCTTGAATCTCATAATAAATGGGGCATATATAGATGAGGTACTTGTTAGCTACCTATACCAATAGGTTTCATTTTTCATGATTGGCAAGGGAAATGCCAATATGATCTACTTTGGTGATACAAAGATCTCATATTCTTATGGAAGAAGTATACTTGTTTTGGTTGATGTTGCCCTACGTCTGGATGGGTGATCCAACAGCTTAAGCTGGGTCATGCCATGTTTCAATTTTTGTTATAGATTAGAGAAAGAAACCTGTCCAAACAGTTCAATCTTGGCAGGTAAAGTAGATAGGTAGAGAAAGAAAGGTTCCCAACTGTTTAATCTGGGGCCTTGGAAGCAATAAGGGTAGCTTTAGATAGAAAATCAAAAGAAAGCCAAAAGGAAAAGAAAAGGCACAAAAGGGTTTGCAAATCTAAGTGCACCCTCCTTGGAGTAACAAAAAATGCTAGGCAATAGAGTGGGTAGGTAGAGGGGGTTGCAGAAAGTTTGGTTCATGGCACTTCACTGGCCTAAAGCAAAGGTAAAAACATGGTGCCAGTACAAATGGCCTATTTGCAGCAGTCTTGCTGAAGCCTAACGGAGCATGTCTAACTTCCAAATCACCCCCTATCACATTCATGACTAACATCCCTATGCCACCCATGTACACAAAGAAAATCAAAGTCTTTTGTTGGTTCTGAGTTCCTTTAAAAGCCACATTTCTTGTGCAAATATTCTTTTCATTTTGATCTACTTCCTAAAAACTAAGTAGATTTCATAAAAACTTAGTATTCCCCCCCATCCACCTCTTTCACTCATATTAACTACTAACTTATCACTATTTAACTCCCTATACCCCCTATTCCCCTATTACTATGTAAAACATGGCAAAAACCCTAAAATCTAAGTATCCCCTCCCCCGAGAATTATAGCTCTATGTATGATTTTGAAGGTCTTCAAGCGCTAAAACATTTGAGCGCAACCCAAAGAGCGCCAAAGAATTAATCCTGGGATTAATCCGAGATTTGCTCGGATTAATAACCTTAAAACCCACTTTGTAAATAAACCTTTGTAAAAACCCATTTAACCTGTAACGCTGAAAAAAACCCGAAAAACCCACTTTTTCCAAAGTTCTGCCAGGCGCGAATTTCAGAAAAAAATAATATTTTATCCGTCCCCGCAGTCTGTATTACCCGCACATGTTATCGATCCGTCGACCGTCGGATCTGGGCTTTCCCATCCGACGACCCACATGATATCGGACGGGCCTCCATGTCCGAAAGATACCTTCCGAGAAACTATCAGAGGGTGACGTCAGGCCTCCGCCACGCGTCACCCCCTAGACTCTCTCGGAGCGCCTTCTGACAATACCGCAACCGTATAGAGGGTGGTCCGAGAAAACCCTCTTACCACTCTGCGATACCGCCTGCCCACGCCAGCGCCACGACCTGTCCACGTCACTTCCACTTGGCGCCCTGTCAGCACCCCGACCGCCAGTGCTCCTACCTGCCCACCACCTGTGCAATCCCCGTGGACCACTCACAGACTGCCACGTCACCCGATGATGTCATGCTGACGTCACCCGACCCTGACCCCACCTGATGACGTCATCCAAAAAGTGCGCCAATAACCCAAAAAGTCCATATTTTTAGCCGATTTTCGTGTTTTTTCTCATTTTCGCTGAAAGAACTATTGCTCTCCTCTGCATGAAAATTACGTCCATCTGCCACCAACATGCAGAAATCGACCTGAAGAATGCTGCCGCCTTCAAACCGCCTGTATTTGTCACCATTGTCGGCAATTCACCAGGTATTTACCCAGAGCATCCCTTCAGAGCTAAGTTATGTCCATATTTCTCCGGAACTGAATTCACAAGAGTAAAACAAACCTGTTTTTACCAATAAATTCCCGGGAAAACGAGCATTCCTCACAATTGCAGGGTCGAATTTCACCTGCTGAACCCATATATAGCCACCCTTCCCCAAATTCCCACTCTGTCCGCGCATTCGTGGACTGTAAACCTAAACAGCATAATTCACAAGGAAAACAGAGTTGACAGCTCCTGCAATCCCTCAATTAACTCTTGTTAAGCATTCTGCACCATTGTCACCATAGTTGCCTCATTTACCCTTACAATTGGCTTTGCTTCTGCAAAATTAGCCCTCTGTGGTCTCCTGCCCGCTAAAACTAGTTTCAGCAAAAAGTTACAAGTACTGCTTAGCCATGGAAACACCAATAGTCCTCAATGTTCAACCTCTGAATGCCCCACACAGAGAGCTAGAGTGGAAAGCCCTAGGTGATAGAGATTACCAGATGTTAGACTCCATGGCCATGAAAACCAAATTCAATATTCACTTGATGAATGAGTTAAAGGCCCAATATCTCAGTGGGGCTGATACCTTAGGAATTTGGGACTCCCACATACCCATTTACAACCTTCCTCAAATCAATGTCCTCCCAGACTTGGTAAACCAATGCAGGTTGAGCTATGACCCCTGTCAGAGAGCCGTCCTCAGCCCCTCAGGCTCAGTATTGTTCCATATCACCCCTGAAGCCATCAATGAAATGCTCCACTTTCACACCACAAAACCCCTAACTCCTCTCTCCATCCATGATTTGATAACGAAAGGGGGCAAGTTGTCCAGTGATCAGATTGCCAGGATTAACCACTTGTTTATTCAGCCTCAATATCAATCTATGAGCAATGCCCTTCCCATAGCATATCCATATCTTAATGAGCTGGGAAAAATGCTGGTAGATTTGATCAGTTACATCCTGGGTTATGGGTCATATGAGGATGTGGATGAAACCATTATGGCCATGCTGCCCATTTCCTCCCCAGGGATGCCTCCTGTTGTACATTATGATTTTGTCACTTTTATTGCCAATAAGATTCATGAGCAATTAATGAATCTAGAGAGGGAAAAGGTGTTTAAATACACCAGGTACATATATCATTTATTCTTGTTTTATCAGCCTGATGCCTTCCCTGTCCCTCTCAAAAAGCTATATCAGATTGTTAATAAAAAATGTATCGCATGCTTTATCTTTCCTAATTGTTCTCCCTCACCATGTCTATTTAACATGGTATCAGAGCCATGATGTGTGGCCTGTTTTCCCTCAGCAACTGATCTGAGTTGCGTTGAATAGTGCTGGCCCAGTCTTCAATTCTGAAAGAAACGTCTGCTTGAAAGAAACGTTGCAGCTGCATACCTGCTGCTGCCTGACATACCAAACGTACCTGCCGCTGCCTGACATACTAAACGTCTAAGAGGAGAAACGCTTGCCTGAAGGTAAGGTAATGCTGCTGGTTTAAACGGACTATTCATTATTATTCTCTGCATAAAAAAAAAAAAACGCTCCCCCTCACTGTCCACCTACTCTAACGCTCTGGTCTGCACCCGTCGGAAACTGGTGCTACCTATTACCGAGAAGTCTATATACACGTGCCCTTGTATGGGGTTAGAAGAATTTGATCAATTTCAGTTTTCAAATTTCCAATCACTACGGGGAATAGATCTCCCCACCAGCAGAATCTTTCTTGAAGGTTGTAAGTTGACTACTCTGCATTATAATATTCCCAGATTGAGGGCGGCATGATTGCCACATCATTATAACAATGACCATATTGTCAAAAGAAAACATAAAACAAATATAACTACCTGGTATTTACAAGTGCATATTTTATAGAGGCTTTTGAACATAGAGTTTCAGAAAACCTGTTTTCCACATCATTTTGAACGAAGCATAACCGTCTTCTTGAAAGCATAATGCAAGCAATGAGACAAAGCATAACCGTCTTCCTGAAAGCATAATGCAAGCAATGAGACAAAGCATAAAGCGAACCGTCTTCTTGAAACTCCAGGAAACTAATTCAACTATGGTGGCAATAACGTCCGGTAGACAAAATTGAAGGCCGAATCACTGGCATCGTCCCAATTCGTAATCAAGAAATTCATTATAAGTTTATTCATGTCACCTTTTGAAGTGACAACTTCACCGAGAATTTGTTCCCATTCGACAAATGTTATCATTTTCTTTTTACGTTGAAGCAGACCAGTAATTTCCCGGTGCCATCTTGGCACTCTGAAGAACGTGATGGCAGCAGATGGGCTCGAACTCCAGACAACGGTGTGCAGCTGTTCAAGAATGAGCAAGCTTCTGGTGGTGGCTATAGTGGAGAGACATATAAAGTGATAGCTATAGTCTTGACGAGGAACGGTCAGAACGCTAAACAAGGGTAGCGGCTACAAAGCAACTCAGTTTCTGCCGGTGGAGTGCCAATTTTATTTATAGATTAATCGGACGGCAGTGTTGGAAAATTTCACAATAAAACACGTATTCTTCTGCTAGATGCTATGTGATGTTCCGTTTTATAAAAAAAAGGATAAATCAGAGCAGGAAAGCAATAGCAGTTACAGAGTTTCAAAGAGATTGAAGACACGCGAAGCAGTAGATCAGAAACAGGAAATTAAAGACGAAGGATCGAGCTCCGCGCAACTTGGTGTATTTTCTTTTGATAAAAAAAGAAAAAAAACGAAGCTGAGGGCAAATTTGGAGGGGGCCCTAGATTTCTTTAATGGAACGGCCAAGAAAAGGCTACTCCCTGATCTTAAACTAATTGAAGTTATTGAGAAAGGGATGGTTGTGAGTTTGATTTGCTTAGTAGTGGAGCAGTGGATGGTTTGTGTGGGCGATGGGATGAATGAGGACGTCCAATAGGATATACACATCAATTCATAGTTTGTTGTCTGCTAATGTTTTAATAGCCCATCGAAAGACATCACCATCTTGCTAGTGAAGATGCCCGAAGTCATCATCAAATATGCAGATTGTCTGAGGGTCACAAGTCGTGTTGGGCTTATGGAGCCTAGATTATATGATGGTCATAGCTAACATTTGTTTTGACGGGTTTTAAATTATAAGGTCATTTGACACGGTTTTGCATTTGCCAGAAGCAACATTATCTGTCATTTAACATACGACATCCTACACTTTCAGATTTCATTTTGAAATGGTTTTTGTTTCATATCAAACCTCTTAGCTGTTTTTCCCTTCCACTGCGGCCTGTAGCAGTCCAACTATACATTTGGATTTTATATATACTGTGTATTGATTAAAATATTGTGAGGGCGTTGAAATACATTGGTCCCTTTATGTCAAGCACTGTGTACATCAATTGAAATAGCCCTGGAAGATTTTTTTGATTAATGCTTTAAACAATCCTGGAAGAACGTGAACAATGCTGCGTATAGACGGTTGTGGCTGGCGAATGGTGTGATTCGATTCATAGTCAAAATAAAAGGTCTCCATACGTTTAATTCCGAAAATGGATTTTTGAAGGAGAATTTGTATATTGCTCCTCCTGTTCTTTAAGTTAAAATTTCGGGGCATTAGAATCAGTTTCTTGATCAGCATTATGAAGTAAATTTAAAGCAATTTTGAAGACATTTTTGGCAGTCATTCTAGGAGCAGTTTCTTGTAGAGATTTTGGAGCAGTTTCGCATGATTTCCATAGCAGCAAGATGCTCTGAAGTTTGAAGTTGAGGACAACACTCATCTTCACATTTATATATTTTTGCATTGGTCCTGCTCCATCAACCACTTTCGCGACATTGTTGCCACTTGACAAGCTCTTACAAGATCTTGTAGTAAGAGTACAATATTATTTTTTTGTTGCTGCTGCCTCAGTTGTGTTTTTTAAGTAACATTGAAGAAAAATGGCCAGACTTGAAGATGCATTAAAGTTATTGAATATCCTAATTCATTCCACTGTTGATGAGATGGTCAAAGTTAACAAAGAAACTCTCTTTGACATCCAAACCTCTCTGCAAACTGCACATGAAAATATTGAGTTTTTGCAGCTTGAGACAAAGCTACAGCAAGAAGAACTACAGCAATGGAGTCATCTTTCTGAACCTGTTTCTGTTCAGAAGATTGAAACAGACTCCCATAAACAGCAAGACAATAATGTTCCTGTTCATTCAAATAAAGCAGCAGTTGTAAATGCAGATGCAGAAGTTCAGTTTGCACTTCCCAAGCCATCATCAGACCTTGGGAACAACTTGTCCACAACAAGCACAGAACCGGTCTTGGATATGACAAGGACTTGTCCTTTCATATTCCAGACTACACCAAGCCCATTCATTTTCAGAGTGCTGGATTCATTTATGACAGTTCACCTGCTCCTCATGACAGTTCAGCTTCAGCTGTTACAG
>APFE031639961.1:0-11781 GCA_000404065.3 Pinus taeda | reverse complement strand
CTCATTGCCACTACATTCGCCAGCTTGTTGAAGACGGATCCGTTCAGTTGAGATATGTTCCCACAACAGATCAGCCTGCAGATATCTTCACCAAGCCTCTTGGTCCTGATAAGTTTGTAAAATTCAGGGGACCTATTGGTGTTGTAAATAGATTGAGCATTAAGGGAGGGTATTAGAGTAATACTATTTTAGTTTAATGCTCATTCTTTTTAGCTGTTGCTAATTTTCTTACTTTAGCAGTTTCTTAGATGAAACTGATTCTTTACATAGAAACTTGATGTTTCTATCTTTGTAAATATCTCTGTATTATTATTGAGTATTGTTGCTCAATCAACTAATTAACTCATTTGGAAATCCATATGCGTGTTTCACACTGTTTTATGTATTGCTACAGTCCTCTTCCATCTCGTTTGTTTCACCATTGGTCCTTGGATGGTCCAACCAGTCCTCCAAAAACTTCAACTCAGCTGCAATGTCCACACTTTTGTCATTTTGCATGGATTTCTCCAATGGCTCCTGCAAATCTCCATTACTTGCATTCACAAAACAAATGTCAGTTTTAAAAGCATGAGATCTTGAGGTCTCTTTTGTGGCTACCAGCATCCCTTCCTTCAAGCTGTCGACTAACTCTTCCTCCACGTCTTCAATTTTCTTCTTGGTGTCCACATCCATAGATTCATCATTCTTAGGCTGTTCTGGCCTCTTTTCAACCTGCACAACAGTCTTCAATGACTGTTCCTCCTCTTCCACTTCATCACTACCATCCTCTCCAACGATGGGCCCCACTTCTGGTGCGTAAATGCACTCTCTAGCTCAGGCTCAGTCTTTTTGAGCATTCTCTTCTCCAAGAAATCTACTTCTTCAAACAATTCAAAAGCTCTTTGGACTGTTTCCATGTTCTCCGTGCTCAGATATTTTGTCAGCCATCTCTCCTCATCTTCACTTGTGTCTGCTTCCTCAGGCATGAAACTTCGATCTGAAATCTTCTTGAGGATTCCTGGAATAATTTGTTTCCTCCAACTGCTGCTTCCTCCTTCAAAGTTATTTCGTTCTTCTCTAATAAAAAATTAAGGATGATATTCACTTAATTTCCTCTGGTAGAACAACTTCCTTATTAACTTTGACCTCTTTAAAGGGGTTAAACATATGCTCATAAAACACTTTTGTTTCAGTTATCTTCTCAAGAAGTTTCATTTCTTTATCAGCCTGCATAAATATATCAGTTAAATACTGATCGCCATCTGTCAATCTTGCAAACACACATAAAAAATCAGATTCAAAGACATAGGTCTCTTTCTCCTCCAAAGCTTCAACTGCCAATTCTCCTTTCTGCAGACTGTCTAAAAACTCTTCTTCAATATCTCTGGCTTCTTTTGCGCCAAAGAATATGTTCTTCCTTGTAAACTCAGCTGCTCTGAGTTCCTCCTTTAGCTTGTCATGCTTTCTCTGTTTCAACTTCCTCTGCAAAGAAGGCCATCCTACTTCCTTCTTCCTCGTTCTCCAGCCAGAACATCCCCATTCTGCAAGCTGCTGCTTCAGCTTATCCAAATCTGTCCTTAATTCAGCCAATTCTCTCCTTTTCTCTTCTTCACTCATTCTGTTCGTCATGCCTGTTGCTTTGGCATGCTCTTTCCTTTCATTGTGACTTCCTCTTGAATCCTGTATATGACTGTCCATAGCCATTTTCACCTCTTCCTTTTGTGAACTTTCCTTGTCCCCCTGTGAGTTGCTAGAAGCCTTTCTCCCTGTCTCTGCAACAAGCCTGCTGCTTGCTACCAAAACCAAGCTCCCCTCTTGGTTTTCTTTCTGCCTCTGGAGAGTTTTGCCAACATCCACTGCGGAACTGTCTGTGACAACTTCTACCCAACCTCACCTGTTGGAAGTTGCTCCTCGACTTTGACGTTGTCTGGCTTCTGCACACTTCCTCTACTCACTTTTCTCCTTTGAGAACATTGTTGCCTCCTCTCTTCAGCAATCTCCTTTGCTATTTCTGGGTTCGGTCACCATTTCATTTAAATTTTTTTTGGCAGCTACCTTTCTGTCACAATTTCTTCCAAGAGATCTGTTGCTCTACTTCTTCTTGTCATAGTTCTGCTGCTATGATGGCTGCTTCTGCTTGTATGGCTGCAATCCCTTTCTTCTGTCGCAATCTTCACTGTGTGATTATTACTTACCTGCAACTCTTCTTCAAAATCAAAACAGAGAATTAAAAATCTACATCAAATAACACTCCCTTATTCACTTCTCTGAATCTTTGCAAAAAATAATATTACTCTGTGCTTTTTTACCCAATCTTGAAGAGAACCTTCCCTACAAGCACTACCATTTTTTTTTGCATCAAAATTGCTATCAGTTTCCTCAATGCTTGCCAATCACAACTTCTTGGTTGCAGATTTTATCTGTTCTTTATACAGAACATCCTTCTTTTGAATGGCTTCTCAAGCCAAATCGGTTTGTTAGATTGTTGCATTATAATCATCAATCTTCCGGTCATAAAATTAAAATAACTAAATACAACCTCAATCTGCTACAACTCTGTCCCGTGTTTCTCCTTCTCGAAAACTCTTAACTTTTCCTTCATTCTGTTCTGTGACCAGAAATCAATATTCATATCAGTTTTAAGAAACAAAATACTTTACCTTGCCGATTTTCTTCCAAATCTACGCCTGCTCATCTATTTACAATTGGTTTCTTTAGCTCTACGCTATCACCATCTTTGGTTCACTGTTTTCTTCAATCAAGCAGGTTTGAAAACCTGCTCTGATACCACTTGATGCAGGCCATAGCCAGGCCTGCTTAAAAATCCTGCTCTGAACCCATAATGCCCAAATCAGGACTTGGAAAAGATGCCAAGTGTTGCACTTCCTCAACGCTTTACACTCTGATCTCAGCCCTTGCATGCATGCTTTTCTTTAGCTTGGATTCCTTCTACTTTTTATTCAAACCAATTCTGTTCCCTGACTTCTCTATTATGATAATTCTTTCCACTGCATTGTTCACGTAGCACTATGTAGTCCTCCCGCAACTCTATACACTCCACAGAGAAATGTAACTCGCACACAAATCTGCATTACATTATTGTATACAAAAAAATACATAACAAGCCCTCTTCGGCCAGATTTACAATAAGCCCTGTCTCGGTTTGTTAGGCCTTAAAGCCCCCTCGACTCACCTTTCTCGGATCCCTCTAGCTATGAATTTTTTTAATTACATTTTGTACAACAGGATTGAAAACCAACTTTTGGTTTCAGATCCTCAATTTCCTCTTATATGCACAAAAAACTCAAGTAGATGGATATGAATCTATCAACAATCTAATGATCCAATATTCTCTCCAACTTCCACATAATCCTCGATCTCTTTATGAGAGAGATCCAATTACATTTTCCCACACTTTATACAAATGGTCATAATACATAGGGTTATGCACTCAAAATAAATATTTAAAACTAACTTGGGGAACCAACTCCATTGGTAAATGGCTTTGACCTCTATCCTAGTCAAAATGAATTTTGACTTGGAGGCAAGATGCTCCTGCATCATCTGTCTTCAATAAAATATCAGTCAGAGTCTGTCAATAGAAAGAGAAAAAGTCAACTTCTGTCCAATGAATGAAGTCTGCACAATGAGGCCAAAATTCTGGCCTGAGGTCACTATAACAAGAGGTCAAAATATTGTACTGAAGTCTCCACAGAAAAGTGAACGCACAGTTTAGAAAAGCTCAACCGAACCCACAGGAAAGATACTTGGTCAACCCAGGTCAATGTCCAAGGAGAGAGCGACATTTACAGCTAACGAGAATAAACAAGTTTATGAAGTCTCTGACCTTCAAGATGATATATAACAGAAGCTCAAAACATAAGTTATGATGGCCAAAACAAATGCTGTCAAGACAACTCCAAGAATAAAGTCAACACAAATCAAAAGAAACTCTTCTCCTGTTTCTTTGCATGTGTGGTATCTCTTCTTGAGGTTGCAGATCGAACTTGTGATGAGATGGTGGTGAAATGAATGCCAACGATACCCTTTTTATAGTAGATTGATGTGGGCTAATTGGCCCTAATGGAGCTGACTTGATGAACTCATGATGAACAATAAGAAAAGTTTTGTGCCATATAAATCTTGTGTACTTTTGCTGATTTTGCTGCTGATATATTTCCATTGTGAAAGTTGTTCATTTTTGAGCACCGCTAGTGTGTTTATGCGCTAGTCTAGTCATAGAGCAGACCTAGGGTGCAGAGGAATTTCAACATGGTATCAGAACGACTTTGAAGGGCACGTGGATTCGCACATGAAGCAACTTAAGAGGGATTTGGTTGACTTGTTGTTGAAGGACAAATAACATTTCAAAGATGATTGTTGGCTTGATGTATGAGGAGAGGTTAGATGGGCTGTCCAACCACTGTTCATGGAAGGAAGGGATCAAGCTAGTGTTGTTGGTAAATGAAAGATGGGAATCTGCATAAAGTGTATTGATAAACCAACAAATTTGGCTGATTTGGGAAAGCATGAAAAATTAGATGTGAAGGCCAAGTTGATTGTTCCTACTGGAGTCAAGGATCACTTGATGCCTCATCTCTCGGGGAATACTACATATGAGATGTGGAAGGGCTTTCAAGATATTTCATGGATTAGTAATTTAAATCAGTTTATGGTATTGAAAGAGAAGCTTGAGGCCAACGAGATGATGGATGGAGAGAATGTGACTTCATATCTAACAAAGATTCAACAAATTTGTGACGAGCCTACTACCATTGGTGATAATATTCTAGAATCTAAATTTGTGAGGATTTCCTTAAAAGGATTCTTCAAGGAATGGAAGCCATTTATCAAAGCAATAGTCTTTAGAGAGAGAAGCTTCTAGATTTGAATAGGTTATGGGATGATTTCATCCAAGAAGAACTTCGGGACAAGAATCTTCAAAAAAAGAATTCTAATGAAGAGAATATGGCCCTCACTAGTACGCTGAAGAATGGTAAAGTTCAACAATGGCAAGAAGAAGAAGGATCCGAGTAAAGTAAAATGCTTTACTTGTGAGTTTGGTCATATTGTGAGTAAGTGTCTCCAAAGGAAGAAAGTAGGGAACGAGAGGGAGTAGGAAGTGGCAATGGCTGCTTCATCTGTGAAAGAACAAGATGATTTCTTGAAAAGGTTTGACGAGGAGTTTTCTCTGATCTCTCATTTCTCAGAGAGCACCATCTGTGAGGACGCATGGTTCATAGATAATGGAGCATCAAAGCATATGATAGGATTACAAGATTTATTTGAGACCCTGATTAAATGGAAGTCTAATCTACACGTGAAGATTGGTGATAAGAGTTAGAGGAGTTGGGATTGTACCATCCAGGATGGAATCAAGAGGGCTGCTATGAATCTAGGATGTACTTTGGGTACCAGAGCTTAGGTGTAGCATGTTGTCTATCTCAACGATTGAGGCTAAGGGGTTTTAAGTGATGTTCCAGGATGGAAAGGTGATGCTCAAGCCCAATGGCTCCCACTCTAGTTCAAGAGAAATCCTTAGAGTCAGGGAGAATGGTCTGTACAGGTTGAAGGGCAAGCCTTTTGACTAGGGGAATAAGAAGGTTTTTGAGACTCATGGGTAGTCGAGTTCGAGAGGGAGATTATAGGTTCAGAGGGAGAATCCACAACCCAAGAAGAGTGTACTGTCAGAAGGAAGAAAGGAGACTTCCATAGCTGATAAGGAGGAAACTTGGAATGGCTTAAAGGGTTATGACGAGAAGCAACAACAAGAGGATTCTAGGGGCAGAGACACTTCCAAGAAGAGTGATGTTCAAACTGCAAGTTATGATTTGGTGATGGATAATGAAACATATGATGATTATTTGAGAGCATTCGTGAAGGATGATTGTTGGCTAGTATTGGAAGATGAGATGCTTCCAGGAATGGAAGTACCTCCCATGCTAAGAGGGAGTGTTTAAAATTGTGTAGCTTGGGAGGTACTCCCACAAGTCCTCGGTGCTTGAATTGTGAGGAGAAAACCCACAAAAATATGTGTTTATGGGAAAAATACCCAAAGTTGGGGTTTTGACCCAAAAGAATGGGCTTAAAACCAAGAAAATGAATTTATTTTAATTTTTGAACCATGTAGGCTCAGGTTGGCCAGCTAGGCCAAGGGACTTTACCATTGGGTTGTCCACCCCTCAAACAAGTATATATTGAAGGCCAATGGGGAGGGCAAGTCATAAGTGAAAATGATCTCACTTGTGGAGAGATAACGAGCCTAAAGGAAGCTATAGATCTTAAGAAGAGGAGCTGCAGGTAGCATAAAGGCCGAGTTTGGATATGTTTTGTTTGTTGAAGAGGAGGATGTCTAAGGCTGGTCAAGGCCATGTTCACGGAGTGGAGGGTCTGTTCAGTAGTACAAAAGCTGCTAAGGGCATATAGGGCTGGCTGCAGGAAAAGAGGTTTGTTCAAGGCTCAGGACCACAAGAGATTAGGACACAAGGCCTTAGGAAATTGGGTTGTAGGTTGCCTCAGTGACCACAGGAAATTGGGTTGCAGGTAGGGTCTTAGGCAACATTATGAAGTTTCAGATAAGTGGGCAACAGGGCGTCAGGAAGGAGGCTGCAAACTGCAGGCTTGTATAACAGGCCGAGTTGTAGCAGACTAAGGAAGAAGACCTGTGTAAGGATGAGTTTTTGTAGACAACAAGTTGAGGGTTGAAGGAAGGGTTGCAAGAGAAGCTTGTTAGCTAAAGGAAGCACTAACGACGAGGTGATTGGTGCTGGCATAGTACAGGTGGCTAGAGGAGAAGCCTACCTATGAGCAACAAATTGACAATGATCAAAAGGAGTTAATCTGTGTGAGCATTTGGAGGCAAAGGACAACCAAGTACAATGGACAAAGAAAGACTGAAGGGGTTGCTTGTCAAGGATTACATTAACAAGCAAGTCAAGATATTTTGTCTTTGTTATGTGGGCAATGGAGGGTTTGAAGGATAAGAAACCTCAAGCATGAGTTGTATCTTATTGTACTGCAAAATTTGTATCAGGGTTTAGGAAGGGCCATGATCCTTGGTATGGGACCCTTATGATTTTCTTGTTGATGGATTGATAAGAAAAGTTTTGGGCCATATAAATCTTGTGTACTTTTGTTGATTTCACCGCTGGTATATTTCCGCTGTGCAAAGTTTTTCATTATCGAGCACTGCTAGTGTGTTTATGTTCGAGTCTAGTGATAGAGAAAACCTAGGGTGAAAGGGAATTTCAACATAATATTTTATCCCTTCAAACTAGTTCCTCATTCAAATAACTTCAAAATTTATTAGGGCTCCCTTCCTAGGATAATGGCTTACAAAAGAAAATACATACATCAAGAATCCTAAGTCATCCAACTATTCAAATCCTCTGTAGATCTTGCTGGCTGATATGGATCCTTCCCATGCTACTCCTTACACTCTTCCTCAAACCCTACACACTTGTATGGAAGTCCTTCTTAGCCCAATCGTGGAGATCTGACTCTCACCGTGTATTATGCTCAAGATGTAATGTTATCCCTTACCTTAGCCTTCCTTTTATAAGTTTGAGTTATTGACTAAATCCACAGTTGTAATCTTCAAAGTGATTAACAGTTGAGATTAGATCTCACGTCACTTGAGATCAACGATTGAGATTAATCTATTTCACTAACACAAATAACATTTGCATTTAATAAAATAACTTATTTTTTCTTATAAAACTCAGTTACTTCAAATTTTAAAGGAATTGCCAAGTTTAAAGGTTGATTAGGCGACTTCAACATGTCTAGACACTAAGGATTGTGTAGAAGTAGCTTCCGAAGCTACTAACATCAACAATGTTTATTTATAACATTGTTTTTCCACTGTCAGTGTTGACATTCTGTTATTGCAAGAATCAAGGTTCCAGGGTTAGCGAAGGAAATCGTCCTTGTGGCTACCAATTATTAGGGTGTTGAATGTAGGAGAGTTTGTTCTTTGGTTGCTCTCTGGTTC
Source organism: Pinus taeda (assembly GCA_000404065.3). NCBI lineage: Eukaryota > Viridiplantae > Streptophyta > Pinopsida > Pinales > Pinaceae > Pinus > Pinus taeda. The sequence continues at coordinate 3,809 of APFE031639961.1, read as the reverse complement.
TTGCATTTCGATTGAATGTTCCTGAGCTAAAAAAAATTTGCATGCCTTATATGTTGTCGGAAGTGCTACTTTAGGTGCTGTACCAGGCACATTTTCATGTGGAAACGTGGGTGGTACAACCTTGAAAACATAGTTACATGGTTACCGCTCCCAAGCATTGGAGAGCACGTATCCCATGCTCTCGCGCTCCTAGGAGCTTGGGTGCTGGTCAAAAACGCTCCAAAACCGCCGAGAGCTTCACTGTAACTGATTTTGATGTTTTGGGTACCCATTTTGAGCATATTTTCACGTTTTGGGTACCTATTTTGGGCAGGGAAGGTACCATTTATTATTTTCTAAGTGATACATGCTAGGTCAGGGGGTTGGACTGCATGAGCTCTGTAAAGCGACATAGACATGGAGATGTAGCAAAGGCTTCAACAAAATATAGACGGTTTCCAGTCATTCCTTGCCACGTTTGTTGCAAATCTTAAAGTTCAACAATTACAAATGAGATAAGTCTACTCTCTTGAAGCTTTAATGATAAGATTCAACGAATTCCAGTGATGGTTAGAAAGAGAAAGAGTTCCACATGTTTCTTTGCACGAAAGGAATTTGATTGGCAAATTGTTGATGGATTAATATTTTGATTTTTTTTTGGCAATGTTTCATAATTCAATTTTTTACATATTTCTTTGCAAGATGAGATCTGCAAGATGGAGTTTGATTGACAAGTTTTAGATGGAAATAAATAAATAATTTTATTTTTATTTTTAATATATATTAAATTTTAATATATTATATTATTATTGCTCCCAACTTGATATTTCTTGTAAATTTGGGCAAAGCTTCTAGTTGTGTCGGATACTTGTTCCCCCATATCCGAAGTACCTGCGTACCGGAAACTCGTGCAACATAGCTTGAAACCCATTGCTGGACATACAAGCACAACATCCGCATGCGGGGAATGTGTTTTGAATGCACTGAAATACATTTTTGCGTTGTACCAACATCCGTACGATGCATTTCCAACACTAAATCTGCCTATTTTGATTTGGTTTGACTTGGTTTCTTACTAACATTCACAAAAAAAAAGTTGGCAGATGTAATGTTAAATTCTCAAAGTAAATGGATAAAAAGGGAAGATAAAATAAAGGTGAACTAACTTTATATTTCCTTTTTATCCCTTTGCTTAAATATTTAAGACTGTCATTAATTGTTTTAGGATGTTGAGTGTGGTTCCAACCATATCAGACTTCATATAGAGAAAGTCGAATCTCACATCCTGTACGAAATTTAGCAGACTTAACAATTTTCAGCATTTCAGGATTGGTAGGATTGCAACATTTTCATTGAGTTCTATTATGTGTGAGGATATGAGATTGACCCTAGGATACCGGAAACACTGCCTCCAATTGCCAGAAATGTCGTTTGGCGTTTTGGATACAGAAATGCGTATGAAATGGCTTGGAAACAACATGGAAACGTTTCCGCCACATTTCACTTTTTTGAAAATGGCCAACATGAGATCGAAAACGTTTCAAAGGAGTTTCAAGAAAATTTGATCTGTTTTTAGAAAAATTGGATACATTCCCAAGATTCCAGCTTTCCAATGTTCCAAGCACTTTTTGCAAGAATATATTCCAGGTTTGTTTGTCCGGAGCATGTAAATCCAACTGAATTCTTTGTAGACTTTATGTTCCATTGACGATATTCCTTACTTGTGCCTTTAGAGTTGAATGCTTTTTGAATTCCGCTATTCACAACAAAGTTTATGGGGATGACTCTCCACCCAACCGTAGGCTTAGTTGCACATAATCTTTCTGCAACTGGCCACCCTCGAGTCCTCAATCAACGTACTACTTCCAGAGAGTCTTTTGTCTCACTACACTTTTCTCCCAAGAGAATGGATGAAGGAATGATGAATCTCATCTTATTCATCGTCTATTAAATAGACCAAAAAATAGAAAGGGGACCGCATGCACACACATTCCATGTGTGAACGTGCAACTTTTAGTTCTTTATTTTAAGTTTTACTTAATTTAATATTTCTTTTAATTTAACTCTTTCTTATATTATTCCTTTTTACATTTTGTTAACTTTACTTATTTTTACTATTTTTATAGTTTACTTTTATATATATATTTATTTAGAATTCTAGTTTATTATTTACTTTTCTGACGTGCTAGAGGCCTTTTCATGGGCTATGATGTGTTCAATTTTGAACAATGATTCCATCTTCAATTCAATATGGATTAATTTAGCATTTTCTAAACTCAAGTGTACTCACATTAATTTAGCATTTTTCAAACTCAAGTGTACTCACATTTAATAGTAAATTTATTATTACATTATTTTCATATCATGAAATATCGTCACAACATTATACTTCAACATTCGTACATCGTCATAATATTATACTTTCACATTCTTATATTAACATTACAAATAACTGAAACCATAACTGTATATATAGTACCATAAAATATTAATAAAATTTAAATATCTAAAGATGTTGATTTTTTTCACCCTTTCCTAAAATCATATTTACTATTTTTGTAAACATCCTATAATATATTTTAACCTATATTTTATTCTCGTCTGGTCTATTAAAGATACCTTCAACAAACATACACCTTTATTATACATATTTTTACTATCATAAAACATATATAAATAACTTTTCCATGCGATTTACTAATATTTACTCTTAGTATATAAATAAGTGATATAAAAAATTTATAATGTAAGTATACATTTATTTTAAATGAAATCTTTATGGCCGCCTATTTTTGCCTAGTTAAAAGAAATCATTACCTCCAAAATGATTTAAAAGATCGGATATTAAATTTCACAAGAGTGTTTTCATATTGTAATGAGGGTGATCAACAAATAATTTGAAACCTTTTTCCGTTCCAGAAAATTGATTACATAATATATGTGAACACTAAGTAAAGCTATGTGGAAAGATGGCCAAGATAATTATATTTAAATGCTGGTTTATATATATAATAATCAGATTCCGTTATAAAATTTGGTCAACAATACTATACTAATGAAATTCTTTACTGCTAATATTATAGAACTCCGTGGATAACTTAAATAACTTCATTATAATGGAGTGGGTTGAGTGATGTATTCATGAGATATGAGGTAAACAAGGTGAATATGAGGTAAAACAAGGTATTCACCATCTATATTTAAGAAAATCACACAAAAAAAAGGCTATTTGCTTTAAATAAAAAGCATATAACGACATGCATGACCTCTTTTTGTCATTGTTTTTCTCAATAAAATTTGCCAAACTTCATAAAAAGACTAGCCAATGCTTATTTTGAAAAACCAAACAATGCGGCAGAAAAACCTGAATATGTTAAGAAATTCAATATGTTAAGGAACAAGACATCAAGACCGATGGATTTGGGTTACTGTTGTGGTTTTTTTTAGTGGTTTTTATGTCGCTTTTACAAATTTGAATATTTTGATTTAAAATATACAAATAATTACATCAATTAATGTGATTATTAATCAACACACAACTATTACTATTTTTAATATAGAATTTTTAACACATAAGTGGAGACGACTTACTTGTACCGACGATATTTCTTACTTGTGCTTTTAGAGTTGAAGGCTCTTTGAATTCTGCTATCTGCAACAAAGTTTTTGGAGATGATTCTCCACCTAATCATAGGCTCAGTGGCACATAATCTTTCTATCACTGATCAGCGCCGAACCCTCAATCAACGTACTACTACCAGAGAATCCTTTGTCTCACAACACTTTTCTCCAAAAAGAATGGATGAATGAATGATGAATCTTATCTTTTT
>APFE031639956.1:1365-14267 GCA_000404065.3 Pinus taeda | reverse complement strand
ATTTGTTTAAGTACACTCTGTTTTGCATAGTTAGTAATTTATATGTTTTCCTCTGATATCTGGATTTGATAACCCTTAATTTCTCTCCCATCTCGGTTGACCTCTTTCATTCTCTTCATAATCCGGCCTAGGGAACCCTTAATTTCTCCCTGGATATGATTTGAAACCATTTCACCATTAAGCCTTTGAGATATGTAGTAACTCCTCTATCTTGCGCTGTAGACACTATTTTTAGAACTTAATCCAGTCTTGTTTGTCTGACATTTGACTCCATAGCCCAATGGTAAAACACAACCCCTTTTCATCTAAGTAAGTGATCCCACCACCCAAATTCAAATCAAAACCCAAGTGTAGAAATAACTAGCCTAAAATCATTTTAACTAAAACAAAGCTATATCATAAAGAGAGAGCCCTCTCTGAGAATTAGGAAGGCTAGTTCCTAATCTTAAAAGTTGGTTTGTGGTTACCTTTGAACATTTCCTTCTTCAACAACTTCAAAAGAATTTTCAAAGTGATAACACATTGGTGACCATACTGGGGACTTCAATCCCTATCTCATAAAACTTTAAGGAAACCTTAAATTTCATCTTAAGCCCCTTAAGGTCATTTTTCGAAGTTATTCTTGAAAATTTTCGTAAAAAAATAGTTAAAAATTTTAAAATTATGGCTCCCAATAAGACTCACTATACCAGGGCAAACCCAGATCCAAGCCTTGCTATCATAGTTGATGACCCAGACAGAATTCTAAGAAATCCTAAAAAGGTAGAAACTCAAGCAAGTAGTAGCCAGTTAGTCAAAGAAAATTCACTCCGTGAGGAGTTGTCAACTTTAGAGGAAACCCGTTTTGATTTGTCATTTGACCTCTCATTATTTAGAACTAAATCAGAGAATTTAATTCATGAAACAATGATAGACCCTGATTTTATTCAACTCATTGAATCGAGAAAGGCGATTATCCATCCTGATTTAGATAAATTTGTCTTGGACACTTTTGACAAGTTAGAAGCTTTAAACTCTACATTGATAAGCCGTATAGATGATGCTTACCTTCAAAAATCTATTGAACTAGCTTCCCTCACTGTTGTTGCCACTGAACTTTCTGCACAATCTTCACTTACTGTAAATACACCTTCTTTTACTATCACCTCACCAATAGTATCTACCACAGTCCATTCCCCTAAACCAGTAATTCGTCAACCATCATCATCATCATCATCTAGTTTAGCTCCATCCAATTCAAGCTCTTCCTCAAGCACCACAACTTTACCCCTAGTCAAACCAGAATCTCAGCCATGGCAAACCGATACACACATCTGGTTTTACCTGCACAACTCCATGCCATGCCCCAAGATTATCAGAGCAAAATCTTTTTTTTTGATGCTACTGGTTAGTACACTACTCAACATCATGTAAGCAAGATGACTGACTATTTTGAGTTGCATGAGATAGATGAATCAGATGTCCAAATGAGGTTGTTTTCCCAAACATCAACTGGGGATGTCAGGAAATGGTTCAAATCCTTACCTACCAATCATATTGCAAACTTAGCTAATTTTCATAGATTATTCATTGATAGAGGGAGAGAAAGAAAAACCCTCTGCAAATACTTTCTGAATATGAAAACATTAGAAGAGATCCTAATGAGTCAGTTCAGTACTATTGCACTAGGTTCAATAACATCTACAATGAAAATCATCTAATATTAAGCCTCCACCTGACCTAGCATCAACTAAATTTCCTGATGGTTTTGACATTGACATGTCATACCAATTAAGGGAAAGAAACCCTGAAACATTGGAACAAATGCAAAGCAATGTTATTAGTGTAGAGGTCATCGTCTTAGCCAAGAAATCCAGAATGAGAAATGGAAAGAGAGTTACAATTAAAGAGGAAACTTCCACTTTTGATGGAAAGGTAGATATTTTAGCAAAGAGTGTAGAGAGAATAATGGATAGACTAGAAAATATGGGAAGGAAAACTTAATGGGAGAATCAACAACCACCCCCAATAAGAAACCTCAACTTTAGGAAGAACCCTAACACTGGAAAGAATGCTATACCAGATTAGCAAATTAGGCCCCCCTTCTAGGAAAACTATGCTGAGGGTTCATAGAGCCATGAAGGAGAGGATGACACCCAGATAAACTTATTAGGAATCAAAAATGAAGATGTTGTTTTTCTCACGCAAGAAGAATAGGAGTTGTAAATGTTGCAATAATTGCAGATAGAATCTGGTGAATCCTTTGATTTTAAACAGGGATATGAGTAAAGTATATATGAGGTACACAAAAAATGTAGCTTAAGAAGTAAAAAGAACAATGAAACTCCCACTAAGAGATCAATCCAGACCTAGACTAAAAGCATAACATAAGTTCTTTTTACCAAAGTGTTACAAATCCTCACTAGGGGAAAACTGAAGACTTCTACCCCAAAAATTGTAGATATAACCTCCATTGGAACTCAAATAGAAACAATTACTGAAATCAATCCAAACAAGAGAAATCAAAGCAAAACAGCTAAAACACAAATTGAAATGCATAATATTGAAAAACAAGATAAAAACACATAGAATGAATTTGTTAAGGAAGATCTCATCCAAACAAACAAAGCTTAGCTCCCTTTCAACATTAATAATGAAATAACAAAATTAAAAATATCAGTTCCCCTGATCGAACTAGTAAAGAATGAATCCTAGAGATCACAGATAACTGAAACTTTGAACATAGGAGAAGGAGAAGATGTTGTTAATTTGAATGATGATCAACCTGAATTATTGTTTGGCCCTGAGACGAATGGTACTCACCATCAAGGGGGAATCCCTCCCTTCTACATTATCCTGAACATTCATCACAAAATATTGCATATTGCTATGTTAGACTTAGGGGCATCCCATAATTTGGTGCCAAAGGCAATCATGGAGAGACTGAGCTTAGACATCACTAGACCATATAGGGACTTGTTTTCCTTTGACTCTAGCCAAGTTAAATGCCTTGGTTTGATCAAGGATTCATGTGTAACTCTAGTCCAATGCCCAAAAAAGGGTATTGTAATGGACATAGTAGTTGCAGACATCCCTCCCAAATATGGAATGTTGTTATCTCACTCATGGGGAGAAAAATTGCAGGGATCCTTGTAGTTACATATGTCTTATGCCACCATATTTGTTTTTGGCCAACAAAGGAAACTGAATAGAGAGACCTTGATGAAATACATGGTGAGTAGTGCTGAAAAACCATAAAACTTTCCCATATACTCTATGCATTCTGATATGTACTCTTTTATCTTGTACAATTTAGATCATGACAATAATCAAATCATAACTGTGGAAGAAAACAGCGAACCCTATGATAGTGAGAACATTTTTCTAGAGTCCCTATGGTATCTATATTTTGATGGATCTGTTAATAGGTTAGGGGCTGGTGTAGGAGTGTGGATCCATACTATGGAGAATAATCATTCTAAGGGACATGCATTTAGGTTGAACTTCAAGTGCACCAATAACATGGTTGAATATGAATCCCTAATCTTAGGCTTACAAATGGTTAGAAATCTTGGAGCCAAAATAGTTTCCATAATGGGAGACTCATAACTGATTATTAAACAAATTAATGGTAAATACTCTGTAAACAATCCTAGAATTAGTAAATATAAGGAGACTGTCCTAGATTTGATTAAAGACCTCCTCAAAACAAACTTTGCTACCATTCCTAGAAAAAAAAATATGCAGGTGCACGACCTTGCCACTTTTGCTAGTACCTGCAAATTTCTCTTTCAACCCAACCATCAGTACACTGTAGAAGTGAGACATAGGCCTGTTATACCAGACAATTTGAAGTATTGGTGGATTTTCTCGCAAGATTCTCATATTTATGATTTCATGAACGATGAAGGTGAGTTTCAAAATTGTAAAATAGATATAGACTGTACAGTAGAAAATAACATAGAAAGTGACATAGATGTAGATATTTTAGATATAGGTAAACCACATAAATCCACTAAAGCAGAAATAGACAACTTAGAAAATGTAGAGATAGAAGAGATGATGGATGATGATCCTAAAATTATGAACCTAAAAAATAATTTTTTGCCTAAGGGATTAGTCCCATTAGAAGATTTGTTTGACTCAAATGATGTAGCTAGGAAATTGAAAATGGAACCTTTAAGAGTGGACATAGAAGAGTGTAACATAGGAATTGAGGAAAAACCAAAAATCATTAAAATATCAAAATCCTTACCTCCAGAGGAAAAGGTTAAATACATAAATATGTTTAAAGAGTTTCAAGATGTATTTGCATGGAGTTATGAATACTTGAAGTCTTATGACACCAGCATAATTCAACACAAAATACATCTCAAAGAAAATCATAAAATTTTCAAACAGAAACTTAGGAGAATTAACATAGTTCTTATGCCATCTATTGAGGAAGAAGTTAAAAGAATGTATGATACCCAAATCATAGCCCCCATTAGATATTCAGATTGGATTTCAAACTTAGTCACTACTAGGAAAAAGACCGGAGAAATCAGACTTTGTGTTGATTTCATAAATTTAAACAAGGTCTCATTAAAAGACAAATATCCTCTACCAAAAATGGACCATATCCTTCGAAGGGTAGTAGGATCATCCAAAATTTCATTGCTTGATGGATTCTTTGGATATAACTAGATCTTAGTTCAACCAGAAGACAAAATCAAAACTGCATTTACTACTCCTTGGAGTACCTTCATGTATTTGAAGATGCCTTTTGGATTAATGAATGCAGGAGCAACATTTCAAAGAGTTATGGATATAGGTTTTGCCAAGGAAATCCATGACTTCCTAATAGTATACCAAGATGACATCACTATCTCTTCTAAATCTAACAATGAACACCTAAATCACTTGAGAAGAGTATTTATCAAATGCAGAAAATTTGGGATTTCTTTAAATCCCAAAAAGGCACTCTTTGGTCTAGAAGAAGGAAGACTGTTGGGACATATAATATCCAAATATGGCATTATAATAGATCCTACTAGAATAGAGGCCATTTTGTCCATTACCCATCCTAGAAACATTAGAGAGTTACAATCATTTTTAGGCAAGATAAATTTTCTTAGGAGATTTATTTCAAATTTAGCACAATTGATTAGAGAACTAAATGACATGTTAAGAAAGGACTCAGCACTTAAATGGACAGTGGAGGCCAAACAGTCCTTTGAAGCCATCAAGGAAGCCCTAACCAAAACTCCAGTCCTTATAACTCCTCATTTTTAGAAATATTTTATATTTTTTCTTTTGCTTCAGAACATACTATAGCAGTAGTCTTGTTGCAAAAGAATGACCAAGGATATGAACAACCAATTGCATTTTTCAGTAAATCCTTAAGAGATGATACACTCAAATACAATATCATGGAAAAACAAGCTTTAGCTTTAGTAAAGGCTATCAAATATTTCAGAGTCTATATTTTGTATTCTCACATTATTGCTTATGTTCCAAATTCAGTAGTTAAGGACATTTTGACACAAAATGGGCCTGAAGGAAAGAGAGGAAAATGGATTTCCACTTTATTGGAATATGACATAGAGATAAATCATACTAAACTTATCAAAGGCCAAGGTTTAGCCAAACTCATGGTGGAATCGAACTGTCAGGCCCTAGATATAAACTTCATTAGTGCCCTTGATGATTACGAAGAGATGGTGACTCCACAGATCAATGAACCTTTTATAGATTCACCTTGGTATGTAGATATCATATTTTTGTTACTAAACTTACAAGCTCCTCTTGGTTTAACAAGAACTAAAGCTCGATTTTTTAAAATGAAGTCATTAAGATATTGTGTCATAGATAATGTTGTTTTGGAAAGACAATGGTGGTATTATTTTGAATTGTTTACTGAAAGATGAAGATGATAAAATCATGCAAGAATTTCATGCAGGGGATTGTGGATGACACTTGTATTGGAATCCTACTACTAACAAAATTCTGAGGGTTGGTTTTTACTAGCCCACTCTGTTTGCATATGTTAAGAAACATGTGACCTCCTGTCATAAATGCCAAATCTTTGAGGGAAAGAGAAAACTTTTACACTTGCCTCTTAAACCAATCTCTACAAAAATGCCATTTCAACAATGGGGATTAGACTTCATTGGAGAGATACACCTAGCCTCCTCAGCTGAGAACAAATGGATTTTCATAGCCACTAATTACTTCACTAAATGGATAGAAGCCATCCCTTCTAGACAAGCCACAGACACTATCATTATCTCTTTCCTAGAAAGCAATATCCTGTCAAGATTTGGATGCCCCCAAAAGCTCATTACTGATAATGCATCTACATTTAAATCCAAGAAAATGGTAGAATTCTGTAATAAATATCACATCACCCTTGCCCATTCCACTACCTATTACCCTCAAGGTAATGGAATTGTATAATCCTCTAACAAAAGCCTCGTCAATATTATTAAGAAATTACTGGAAGACAACAAAAAGACATTGAACAAAAAGTTGGTCAATGCCTTATCCGCAGATAGACTAACTACTAAAAAGTCAATTGGTACATCTCCTTATCAGCTGGTATATGGGATGGATGTAGTTTCTCCATCATCTTTAGGAGTACCAGTGATGAAGATCATGCAGGAATTGCAGGTAGAACCAAATGATATCCAGAGAAGAATAAATTAGACCATACACTTGCAGCAAACCAGAGATGAAGTCTATGTTAAATCACAGGTAATTTAGGAAAAAATCAAAAATATTTTTGCTAAAAAGACAAAAGTTGATGATTTTTACATAGGTGATAAAGTTCTTAAGTGGGATTCAAGAAGAGAGGACAAAGGAAAGCATGGAAAATTTGACGTCTTATGGTAGGGCACTTATGTCATTTATGGTTATGGGAGTAACAATGCATTTTTCTTGAGAGAGATAGATGGAACAGATCTACTAGGAGGACCTGTCAATGGTAGAATGATGAAGCATTACTTTTCCACTAATTAACAATAGTTCACTTTACTTTGCATCATTGTACATAACATTGCAGAGTGTAGATTGGATTGGATGGTAATATTTTGAAGTTGAAGCCCAGAGAGAAGGCCCTGAGTTTTGAAGTGTTCACCATCATTAATATCAATAAAGCAGAATCACAGAAGGACAGTTTACAGGGTAACTTCAGTCACAATTCAAAGGCTACTGATCTTCATAGTTCTTGACATTTAACTAGGAAATTTCATCCCTATGTGGAGCCACTGTTAGGGTCCTATAATAATAGGATTCATAATTTTGAATTAGCTATGGTTGGTCTTGTAATATTGTACATACTTTATCTTTTTGCAAAATGTTTTCCATATTAAAAATTTAAAAAAAATTGTAAAGAGGGTATGTCCTAAAAGAAATATCAAAGGACAAAAAGAATAAGAAAAGATAAAAAAAGTGAAAAATTATGAACCTCAAACAAAAATAGATCATGAAAGTGTGCAAGTCCAATTGCCACTACTTTTTACTTTACTATGCAAAATAATGGTTGTGTGCAGCTTGTCATAAATGCCACAACCCATAATAGTCAAATAGTTTAATCTTGACTAGTTCATGCTTTAAATTTCATGTTTATAGTTAGAGAATAAAGATCAAGCCAATCTGTTTAATCTTGGTAGATCAGTAGTTAGGTAGAGAAATAAAATGTTCTCAACAGTGTAATCTAAGCCATTTGAAGATATAAGGTTAGAATTAGATAGTTTATTTGACAAAAGAAAAATGAAAGAAAGGGTTTGCTAGCTTAAATGCACCCAATTAAGTGAAGAAAAAATGTTAGGATAAATGAAGGGTAGGTAGAATAAAGGTTGCATAAATACAAGGTTGTAAAAGCATAACCATACTTATCATGCTTAATCATATGTTTCAGTGTGCAGGAGCAGTTATGAGAGTCAAAGGATGTTCACAAGCTAATTTAATTAACTTCCCCTCATTTCATTTCACCCCCCATTACATACTTACTAATTTCCCCATTATCCTATAATTTCTTATGAAAATCCCCATTTCCCTTCATTTTCACCCTTGCCCCTTGGTTTCACACATTTCCCTAGCAAAATTACCCCCCAAAAATCATTCTCATGCCCAAAACCTCTTTTCCCTAGTGTGAAACCCTTTCCCCATGGAAAAAATCACTTTCCCCTTATTAATTTCCCTAAAAAACCCATAAAACCCCTTTATTCTAAGTCCCCCCCCCCCCCCCCGGGGCATCATTTACTTAACTCCAAAATTCACCATTTTCTCGACAAAACCATTTTAATCCACCCCTTAGGTGTTGTTAACAAACCCCATCGCATTTAACCCTGGTTCAGTTAACAAACCTCATTCATTAGATTTAACCCCCATTCATTCATTAATTAATTACAATTAATTGTAATTAATCCCTCGGGCCCCTATAATCTCTGCCCCTATGCCCTCCATGCAGTTTCATCACGTGACAACTCTCTGATCTTCCACCCCCAAATCTGATGGCGTGCAACCATATCGCGTTGATTCACTTTCCAAACTTTACCCACCCAAGAGCACGTGAGATTAGCTGTTTTGCTCGGGTCCTTTTTGGTTATGTGGAAGCTTTACGTTAATTTGCGTGCTCTCATGGAAAATCACCCGTCTGCCAAAAGCAGTGCGATGAACCTTAATACTGCCTCCCCTCATAGGCCAAAACCATCCACTATTCATTATGAAAATCCTGCGTCAATTCTAGTTGTTACCCATTAATTGTCGAAGATCCTCGTTTTCACTCTTTTAGCTCCTTTTTTCACTAAAAACTTGCCTAACCCTTCCTGCTTCACCCTGAGCATCTGCAACCATATTTTACCACTGATTACCTTCCGTCCGTAGTCCGGACTCTGTCCACGGACATCTCAAGTCTAGTAAATCCATTCATTGTCTTCTCTGCCAACCTGTGTTTTTATTAATGATTGTTTTATTTTGTAGGTGATTAGAAGGCTAGGAGCTTGGATAAATATTTTTGATACTAGTCACAAACCGTATTTACTCCAAGATTCTCAGGAATTGTATTCAAAGCCTTCATTTAGCAGGATTTTTTTCTACAAAAAAGAAAATCAAGTTTAAACCAGAGACAAAGCATAAAGAAATCATTTACACGGAGGCGGTGATTGTTAAAACAAAGATAAATCAGAAACAACATATTCACATTTTTACATGAAGTCAAATAGGTTTTCAGTAAAATTCACTTTTACTAAAGACATAAAAGAAGGATAAGAATAAAAGTTACCATATCATGTGATTTACTGTGAGAGATGAAAGTAAAAGCAGGTGACACAACACACAATTAAAAGATTAAACAGAGGATTCAGATAAAGACAAACATACGAAATAGACAGAAAGATGATCAATATCCAACTACCACATGGAAAAACTAAATGATTTACTATTGAAATACACAATGAAACTTTGAAATGTACAGTAAAAGTAAAAATCATAGTAAAGGATATTTACAAGTCAGCAAGGGCAAGGTGTATCATATGAACGGTCATAAGTAAATATGACATCCAGCGTGAAGACCAAAAAACTAAGGAACTTAAAGGGAAAAATATCAAACATCAAAGCCAACAGAACCTAAATAATAGGGACAACAAACAGCAGTTCAATAGCTATCTCTATCTTCTTGCATGAAGATATTTCCTTTTCCTAGATGAGTTCTCATTATAGTTTGAGATATTTTGTAAATTCCTATTGTATAAATACTTCATAATTCGAAGTATTGAGTGTGGATTATTTATATTTGTAGAGTTATTTTGATCTTAAACCTAAGGGTGATTGTACCAACTTCCAAGTCAATAGACTGGAGCAAGTAATAGAAGCATTGCACTACAGGATTCATGAGATGAGCTATTCGCAGTGAAGTATCTTCTTTGTCTGATTTTGTTACTTTCTTATGTGTTTCATAAACTTAATTTTTTTTCAAATTTGAATGAATTAATTGGAAATATCACTCAGAATTTGTTTCACTACATTCTGTTTTGCATAGTTAATCATTTATATGTTTTCCTCTGATGTCCGGATTTGAGAACCCTTAATTGCTCTCCCATCCCAATTGACCTCTTTCATTCTCTTCATAATCTGGCCTAGGGAACCCTTAATTTCTCTCTATATCCAATTTGAAACCTTTTCACCATTAACCTTTAAGATCTGTAGTAACTCCTCTATCTTTCCTTGTAGACACTATTTTTAGAATTTAATACAAGCTTGCTTGTCTGATCTTCATCACTCCTAGATCTCTTATTATTCCTTTCAAATCCATAAACTTGGTAGGGAATAAGTCCTGGTACTCATGGATAAATTCAACTACCTTATCCACTGTCACATCATACCAGTAGTCTCCAATCTTCAAGAATTTGTGTTCTACCTCCATACCAATGTTCACTTCTTTTGTTTTCACTAGTGCGATTATTTCAGGGTTCTCAATCTGCAGCCCTTGGACCTTGGGGTGGCCTTCTGTTTCTGGAATGTTATTCTTCTATGAATCCTCATCCTCATCTTTAGCAATTACATTATAACATTTGAGCATGTGACTTAGCTGAGAATCCCATTCAGGCTGAATTAGGTCTAAAGGATCCTGTGGTATCCTAAAGATGGTTGCTTTCATCTCTTGTAGCGCTTCATCAATACTATCAAACCTGTCCTCAAAACTGAATGTCATCATGAATCCTTTGTGCAGGATATCCCATTCACCTATCCCATGGTAGAGATTTGTTTCTATATACCAATGCATTGGGATAATATCCAGGGTATGACATAATAGGTGCACCCACTCAGGTTGTATCTTTTCTCCATAAGCCTGCATCCATTTGGCTGGATGCGCGCGTAGATCATTTTGTCCATAGTACTTGTCTGTCAGTCGCATCTTAGGCTTCCCAAATCATGCTCTCATCATCCTCTTACATTCGTGCTAATCATCAAAGCTTCCCTTATGCATACCCCACCATTTTGCGAGTGTAGCGTGCAGTCCCTAGTCCAAGGCTTGGAAGCGTTGCTTTTCTAGCATCTCCCTTTCAAATGCATCCAAAAAGATATCTAACTCATTTAGACCTTCATAAATAGGCAGATTTCTTTCTTCTAAAGACACAAAATGCAGTGATTGGATCATCATGTTGCCATTCAATGTAGTTACTTCATGTAACTGATTCTGCCAGTGTTTTATTTCTTTGTCGGAGTCTGAAGTGTAGAAACTCTCGTGATCCCACATAATCCGTCCATCCGTAGTGGGATTCACCCAATCTTGATCTTGCACTGTTATCTTATAGATGCAATCTAGATCATCATCACTCTCATAATCGTGGACTAGTCTTGTATAGCAAGACCCTTTAGCAAGATCCAAGGGTATTATTACACGTAGTGATTTCTTCTCAAAGATCATCTTTCACTTCTTCAGATTGATTACCCCATTCATATTAGTAGCTCACTCAATTCCCAGGAGTACAGGGTAGGGATTGATATCATCCACTATCTCTATTACTTCAAAATCCACCAGTGCGCTCGCTCCCTCAATGTCCACGATCACCCCCTGCAACTCCCCCATGGGGATGATTTTTTGCTGATTCGCCATCCTTAGCTGAATCGGAGACCATTGCAGTGTAGGTCTCCCCCCTAACTCCCAATTCCACTTTGGTAGGACATTCGCATCTGAACCCAGGTCCAAAATGACTTGATCCATTTCATACTCTCCTATTTGTGCGGTCAGTCTCATCTCCCATCTCGTCCTAGTTTTATGCTTGTAAATTTTTCATACTACATGTGGCTCACCTGGCACTGTCCCAACACATCTATTGATGAGTTCTTGTAACCCTTTCACAGCTTTACTATCGCATAGTAACTTCATACAGGTTTCCAGGAAAGTTGTGAGCATAGAAGGGTCCATCTCTGGCTCAAGCTTATCCTTACTTCCTGAGGTGGAGGCCTCAGCGAAGATCTTATTAGCTTCCATGAAGGCTTCATGAGCATGCTCCAAGTTGAATTTAGCCTCTTTTGCTGGGGCTTTGCAAACCCATGTACTCTCTTTTGGTTATTTCCCCTTGTCATCCCTTGTCACAATCCCACTCCTGAGCACTATGTTTACGTTCGGATCCTCCTCACACTAGATTAGACCTCATCATCTGCAGGTTCTGAGTCAGTGGAGGTGGTAACCCCTTTGTCTCATATCCTAGCTACCAGTGTAGGATAATCTTTTATTTCATGATCAAACAACGTGCAATACTTGCATGATGGATGCATTGGATTCTTGCAATCACGGGCATAGTGTCCTGGTCCTCCAAAATTGTAGAAAATCAATTGTCCTCAACCTCTACTAGGTCCTCCTCTACCTTGACCTCATCCGCGCCCTTGAAATCCCGTCTGCGCCATTCCTGCATTCTAGTCAAAGGGCCACGTTTTGTCTTGAACCCTATAGGCAACAGCTCTGTCCATCATCAATTCATAGCTCCTGCAAGTACACTCATCATGTCCTATCAACCTACAAAAGTTGTAGGACAACTGTTGCGGTGCTTGTACATACTTCTGTAGCAAGTGACAGTTATCTGTGGCATATTTCCCAACTACCTGATAGATAGCGCACCATAATGTAGGCCCCACGCTAGGCCCTGCTTGAGATTCCAACCTTAAAGGCATTAGTCCTCCCCCTACAAGGTAATTTGCAAAGACCAGGCAATGGTCTTTGTCATGACCCTGGCACTTGCATTTCAAGCACCATACTTCCTCGTGTACCTCTGGTTGAACTGTCTTGTCCTGCTTCAAATCTTGCATCTCAAGGCACAGATCTGTTAGGATATTCCGACACATAGGAATAGTTAAGTTCAACTTGGTCTAGTATAGAGTTAGGTATAGAGTTAGGTAAAGTGTGTTTCTTTACCGTTGTACATTTTGTAACTTACAAT
>APFE031639944.1:0-42566 GCA_000404065.3 Pinus taeda | reverse complement strand
TTCATACTATTTAAAACAAAATCTATCATTAATGTAAAATTAAGACATAATATTCTTAAAACTGATATATTCAATAAATAAATTTAATATAAAATTATAAAATACTTAATAAATACAAAATATTTAAAAATCTAAACATTTTTTAACATCTTCCTACCTCGAGAATGATCCGAAATCAAAGACATCAAAGTTAGTTTACATGTGGAGAGGTTCTCCTTGTTTGCTTCTCCAAATTACTTTATAAATATTATTTTTCTTCTCAAAATTACATAATAAGTTAATAAAATATTCAAAATTACATAATAAGTTAATAAAATATTTAAAATGAAAAATAAATGAAATAAAGTATTACAAATTGCAAATGTCACCAAAACATAAAAATAAAAATAAAAAAACTTACATAGAAATTATAAAAAATAAAAATTAAACACTTACATTGAAAAGAAGTATTAAACTTTCTAGAAAGAAGGAAAAATAAAAACAAAAATGAAAAACCAACCAATAAAAAAGTACTACATATCTTGTTATTTCAATACATGAATACATATAATATATATTTTAACCACAAAAGGTACTACATATCTTGTTGTTTCAATACATGAATATATATAATATATATTTTAACCACATAATACCTAGAAACATATTTTAACCATATATTAGTTATCACTCTATATTTCATCAAAATAGTGATGAAAGTTCACATTTTATTTTTAATTCAAAAGGAAGCTTGTCTAGATTTCAATTATGGTTAAATGTGAATTTTGTTGGGTTCTCTGTGATGGAGCTACTTTATTATGGTGGGTACGATGCTCAAAACCTCCACATGCCATTCCCTTTTCTTATATACTAATTCCAATGTCAAATATGCTAATTCCCATGTCAACAATAGATGAACAATAGTTCAGTGCCTTATCCTATTTCACATTGAAAAAATATTAAAGCCAACATGTATTTAATACATTACTCTACCATGCAACAACAACATTCTCTCTACGTACATTACTTTACCATTCACAATATTATATAAACTCAATTTGGATTTTTAATTTTGTACATTGCCAGATTCCAATTCAAAGTTGTTGTAAATCTCAAATCAACAAAAATACACACACAAAAATATCAATCAAAATCCAAATTAATTGAAACTTCAACTTCTTACATAGAATTCAGACTTATTACACGAAATCCAGACTTATGAAAAATGTGTAAAGCCGAGAAACTCAAGGGTGCCCTCACCGCATTTGGAGATACACAACTAAATTCCCATGGTTTTATTACTCTCTTAGATGTCTGTGTTGCTTCAAAAACTCTTGGAGGGGGCCAACAAATACATGCCAAGTTCATTTCAATAATGTCAATGTGAGTAAATAACTATCGAGTAGAGGGAGGAAAACATGAAAATAGATTGGCGTATTCCTTAGCCTTTGTAGAATTGGTGCTGGCGATAGGGAATACGTTAGCCAAATTTGTTGCACGAATGACTTGAAGCCAAGGTTTTACCTAGGAAATGCATTAAAAAAATATTTTTTTTAGTACGAAAAAATAATGCAATGGCGTGATCACTATATATCACTGCCTTAACGGAAGTGGAATAATAATATAGAAATTAAGCACTTCTCTATTCAAATAAAGAATATGTTGATGGTGCTGGATGTCTCGCCAACGACTAGGGGGTCTCTCTAGTGTGAAGTCCCAATTAGACCTCACACCGTTTTGGATAGGAGCCCAATCCAATATGTGGGCCCAACTACCACCATGAAAGTTTTGCACTTGGCTATCAAATGTGACGATGTCAGAGTGAGGACAAAGATGAAATGCCTAGAAAATAAGACAAAGTCAAACCAAGATTAGCAAACTATAGAAAGAGGTATAAGAAAGTTATAACAACAATTAGAAGTATGCCATGAGGAGGATCAATAAGCCAAAACCGTCTCAGACAAGCATGAACAAGAACATGCAAGAGGTTATTGCAAATTAGTTCACAATAGGTTACCAGTATGGTGTGGAAACAACAAACACAAATTCGAGAGCAAACACACATGCAACAACTAAAAACTAATCCATAACATATTACCTATATGAAAGCACACATACAAATACAATGAAAATACCAGACAACCAATACAACCACTAGGAGTAAGCATGGGAATCAATGCCAAAAATGAAGACTTCTTATTAAGGATGCTACCAATATAGATACATGACCTACAATTTACCAAATCCTAACAATGCAACATGGGCTACTCATACCATTCTCCAATGCAAAGCCCTAACCTCACTATAGCTCACCCTACTAGTTACCAAGAGTTGAGTGCCTCTAGCTTTTTAAGAAAAGATTAGCTATCTACTACTATTCAATTAAAGAAATTTTGAGGTCTAAAATGGGCTTCCTAAAGAATATTATAAAAGAATAGAGGAAATAATAAAATAAGATTACATTACATCATCAAATTTTAGAGGGAAAAAAGAAAAAACTACTTTTTCAACTTGTATTTTCAACTTATCTCCCTACGGTTTAATCAAATTTCAAGTGGGAGCACTCATTGAATGTGGAATTTAATTTTGAATACCCATGTTGCATACTTTTGATGGACCTTGCTACACGAAAAATTAGAACTACATGTAAAATGTGATTGCAATCACATTTTTCATGTATTTATCACTTTTTGTGTAGCAGGGTTCACCAAATGTCAACAAGATGGGTGGTGAGGAATTAAATTCCACATCCAACAAGTGCTCTCACTCGAAATTTATGTAAAACTATAGGGAAATAAGTTGAAAATACAAATTGAAAAAATAGTTTTTTTATACTTTTTATTTTTAAATCTTTTTACTTTTTTACTCCAAAAACGATGATTCAACCCCATGGTTAATATCATCATATTGAATCCTATTGGTTCTTATAAAGTTTATTTTGGTTGTACATTCAATTGTTTTGAGGCCCATTTTAGACCTAAAAATTTCTCTAATGTCTAGCTCTAGTGCTAAAAGTCCCTTGCAAATGAGGCATGAGGGGATACTTATAGAGGTGAGGTGACTGTTCACCTACCCTCATGACTCTTGATCTTCCTCACAACTATCTCTCATGTCTAATGACTATTGCTTGCTCAAATTTATATTAGCATAACTACTGGCATCATCATGAGAAACATTTACATTATGATAATAGAGGATACATGTGGAAAGTACAGAGGATTGTTGGAAACCCTAGAATCATTGTTGCCAATGTTGTTGCAATAATATGGAGACATGCATAGGTCAATGAACTAAGAGACAAATATCTATTTTCCTGCTTTTTCCCCTCCTTTACATCCAACCAACTTTGATGTTATGGCTTTGAGCTTGATGAAAGGCTCCCGAAGCTTGTAAGGAGCCATCTAGCTTGCCAATGGAAACCCTAGTTACACAGACTCTTGTGGGAAACCCAAGCTCTTTCCACATATGTCAACATTCTTGTCCTTCTTCACCCTGCAAGAAAATTACAATGGTTAATTTATGTTTGCAGACAATTAATACATTAAAAATAATCAATTGACTAAAGGAAATACATTAACTGGACCCCTTTATAATCCCCTTTGTGCAACAATGTCATCAGAGCAAGTAGCCTTTGTAGAGTCTCCCTAGGCTTCTTCAATCATATTTTTGTCCATAGACCTGAAGGTGGTTTGAAGAGTATCTCCTTTGGTGTCCTAAAACAACAACAAAACTATCAATTTTCTCTCATCTAGGATAGATACAATTGCTCATGTGTGCACTGTAGTGGATAGTGTAACTCTTCATTCTTTGCTAGGAATAAGTGTTGTTAACTCAGTGTGGAAAGAAAGTCACCATCAAGTGATATGCCTTCCATCTATAGTTGTCACCCTTCTCCCATTTCCATTGCCAACTTTCTACTTGTACAAATCTTCCTTGAAAGTGCACGTATCATGCTATAACTAAAATAGAATGGGACACACCTCTTGTATGTGCTAAGTTGATGCTAAATAAGCAATATGAATTTCTTGCATATAACTATTAAAATTCTGCTAGTGGTGTACATTCTTTATCAGGTTAGTAATAGGATACGACCTATTTGTTAGTGCAATTTTACCATTGGTGTTCTTGCTTTGATTGTGCCTTGGATATGAATTAACTACAGACACAAAATCTACATAAAAAAAATCCCCAAGAGAAAATTACAACTCCATGACTGCATGTTCTCTTCTTACTAGCTGCTTGAACACAAATGGGATATTAACATTTGTTGCGAAGATGACTCACTAAAACATGCACCCTACCCTTAATCACTTCCATTGTAAATACTATAACACTTGCTTGCAGCTATCCAAAGATGAACCTTGAAATGATGTCTAAAACAAGTGTGCCATGCTTGTTGTTACACTTATGGAAATATATGATTTTTCCCATGTATCCAAAACTTCACAACAACACCTTTCAAATTCATAGTAGGCTCAAAATCAACATCACACAAGTTCAAACTTTAATCACAAACTGACATAAATAACTAATGACAGATATGCAGTGTCACTTCCTGTTGATGCCCAACAACTCTCAAGTCCTCAACAACAACGTTTGTATTTCCAATAGTTGTTGCATCAACTATGCCCATCCAAAATTGTAAGGTATTGCCAATGAGTGATGAGAATCGGATCCTCCCAACCCACCATGAAAATGGTGTAGTGTTGATGATATGCCAATGTATGTCATAACCAATGGTCTATTGTTCAAAGTTTCCAATGCGATATATCACACCAACAATGGTTCTCTTACGCTATCGACATATGGCTTGGCTACACAACGTAGTGCTGCATGATTTGCATGATCATTTCTTCTGGATATGAAACCATGCTGTTGTTTCCCTTACATATTGTGAATATTGCAATGAGTTACAAATCATCCTCTGTTTCCCTTTAACGTCTTTAGTCACAAACATGTGCTGGCACATTGGCCTTTTCATTAGTGCACATTATTCTTTCACAACATATAATAAATATTTATTGGCTTCTTTGGGAAAAATATGCACGTATCTACTGTGATACACAATTTACATTGGGCCCTTAGAGTGCAATCCAAAGGTTTTTAAGTTTTGTTGAGGTGATGAAAACAAATTTTTCTAGTGATTAAACAACCCATAACCCCTTTCCAATTGGCGCCCATATCACATCCTCCTAATGCTCCATGTACTCATATATCAACAAACTACAACATTATGATGCTGACATATGCAATATATGTCATATAATCTTTGATATATATTTCTAAAGCCTCCTTTGAAGCTATTTTGATGTTAAGTGATATAAGACCTTCTCACAAGAATGATATGCCAAATTCTCTCCTAAGTTGTCTTGTGTATGGATATCCCAAAACATTGCTTGCTGCTCGCTACATGATTTCCCTCTTTACATAATATTGGGGCCTTGGAATATGTCTTCTAATCCCTTTTGTAAATGCTAGCAACCAATGCATTGGTTCATTCAACTGAGAACGTGTCATCTATGGATCATAGGACTTGATGGTATCCCCTTTAAGCATGGCTTACATATGTAACTATGTGTGCCAACACATTGGGCATGTGTTCACCTCTAAGAATGGATCTCATCAAGAAGCATGCACAATATTTAATTCGAGTGCTCGCCATACAATATACCAAAGAGTGTGCCCTTCTACTTGCACTTACAAGTATATGGTGTCTTTCTTTTCATAGGATCATGAAGTCGATATGTCACATCTCAGTATAAACAATTTGATTTAGTTCTCATGTTGGTTGTCTTTAACACACCATTCTTCCCCTTTGTAATCATTTGGTACTATTTTTTATAGTTTTCATTGCATCTTTTAATTGGTGTATGTATTGGTCTCCCATTGCATGCATTAGGCCACTCCATGGGGCTTATGTGGAAACACTTTACTTTCCATCTTCCCTACATTTGAGTGTCTTATGTTAAGACATTGTTTAAGGCAAGTGTTGCATTGTTTGATGTGTATTCATGTTGCCTTCACTTAATTTCCTAAAAAGAAGATGAAAATAAAAGACAAGTTAGCTTGTATTAGCGGTATGGGATGAAAACACATAATAATAAATAATTCACTCAATGAGAATAATCAATATATGGTCTAAATTAAGATATTGTGAATTATTTTGGTTGAGAAAAATATTCTTTAATTTGGAAACCAATTCAAAATTAGGTCATATCAATGGGCCTATTAATTTTAAGTGATTTTGACATTAGGTACTGCTAAAGATGATGAGGCAATTATAATGCAAATGCCTTGAAGTGAAGATGTATTCTAGAGAGTGAGGATTAGTTAAAAAAAAGGTTGAATTTTTAATATTGAAAATGTAGGGTTCTAAAGATGCATGAGAGAGGTGATAGCTTCATAAACCTTAATGCAATTGAATGATGCCATGGCCATTAACAAAAGATGTCTTCATTTCGTTATGATGCACATGGTAGAGAAATAAAGCCTTGAGGGCGCATAAGACTTCTAATGCATCACTAAATAAATGAATGCCCTAAAACCCTAATGCAATTGGGAGAAATGAGGACCATGGTGAGGTGAAGGTATCAACAAGAGCTATTCTCATAAACCCTAATGCATATGTGTGATCAAGTTTCAAGGTAAACCGAGAAAAGTAAAGATGACATGCACCATGTAAGTGGGTACACCGATAGGGCTTGATAGAAATGGATCATGGGGAGATTGACCAATTCCAAACATGATCATAACTTGTATGACCTCAATCAAATAGAGGGGGACTCAAACTTTTGAATATGACCAAAATTTTAGGTGTTGCTATAGCGACTACAACATAATATCATGAAATATACAGTTGTTGTAATTCATTAATTAATCCACATGTGTCGATATTTTGGTAAATCATGTATGTATTTGACTTTTAGCCATCATTAGGGGATTATTATTTCATAACATAAATTATTAGTTAATAAATATAATAAAATATGGCATAGTCTAACTTATAGATGAAATGACCTTTTTCAAAATTCATATCTATAAAATAATTACTTAAGAAGTGATGAAAGAGAGGTTATAATTTTTTTTTTTTTAAGATTAAATTTAATCTTCTATTTCATAAATAAGGGTGTGATCGTATTTTTTTTATAAATACAGGGAAAATCTAACATAATTCAATTTACAAACTAGCAATGGGGAAATCTAATGTAGGCTACTCATCAATGTAGGTTGACTCCTCACCATTATTCAAGGAAAACAATACTGTGACCTAGAATTACTTTATTAGTGGCTCTTTTAGGGCATACTCCAAGCCCACTACAATGAAGAAATTCATACAAATTTGTTGTAATCTTGAAATTAGATTATTATTACTATTATGTTATAAAATTCTCAATTAAGAAAAATATAAATTTATTATTTATCATTGAACACTGTGGTACAAAGATCCAAATCTATATAACTAATAAAATAAATAAATAATAGTCAAATATATATAATAATTATAGAATTGCCACTTATCTCTTAAAATATATTTTAAGAGGATAAGGGAAAATGTTTGTATTTGAAATTGATGTTTATTTTCTTATCCACATTTTTTTATTATTATTATGGGGAGAAGTTCATTTGTGTAATTCCTTTCATGCTTAAACAGGAGTTGACACTAGTCATTTTTTTTGTAAGTCTTGCATTGGTGAGACTACATCATGGGCATGAATAACACTATAATAAGGTGAGGAATTGAACTATTGGCTTAACATATAAGAGTTCCTTAACAACACACTCGATCACCATCTATATAAGGATGTGGACAACACTCATCATTATTTTTTTTTTTCATTAAATTAAAAAAACAATGTCAATTATAATATAAAACAAAAATAATTATGCATACTTACTTAGTCTTAATTAAAATCATTATAAAACATTAATGATCTCACTTTCACTTTGTTTTCTCGCTTTTATTAAACTTGTTTTGTTTTTGTGTAATTCCTTTCATGCTTAAAGTAGACTTGATATATGATATTTAAAGAAAATATGTTAATAAAAAAAGAATACTTCCCTCTCAACCACAAATAAAATATTTTGATGAGCGCGTTAAATAACATAATATATATAAAATTCATAAAGAGATGTAAAGTAATTGAAAGTAAAATAAATGAAATCTTATAATGTGAGTGAACTCACCACTCATCATCATATGGACATAAGCAAATCTTGGTGATGCTTCTGTCCCTAATGATGGTAGTTGAATGTGGGACAATTGTAAATATACTCACAATAGAAATCCATAAATTGACGTTTATGATGATTACATACTACATATGTTTTCACTTTTGAGTGTGAGGAAGATGTGTAATTCTTGTATGATATTTCTTTTACATATAATTTGTTTTCATTGTATGACTAGTTTTTATGGGGTAATTCTATATTTTAGATTTAGTTTTTATTAATCATATTTGGAGCTAATTTTATTAGATTGAATGTTTTTCTGAATTTTCTAGTTGTATGCATATTTAAAAATTTCATCCTCGTTTTTAGTTTTTATGGGGTAGTTCTATATTTTAGGTTTAGTTTTCACTTATCTTATTTTGAGCTAATTTTATTAGATGGAATGTTTTTGTGAATTTTCATATATATATGGTGATTCTTTTTTAGACATATTTTTGGTCAACTTTGCCTAAAATTTAGTAAAAAATTGTTAAAATAATATGTTTAAGTTTTACAATCTACATCATTTGAGTGCTCCAATTTTTTTTCAAAAAACCAAATTCATTTATGTAACCTGTTTCACCCTTCATATGTATATAAAATTTTTTTTTTAAAAATTAATTTAAATTCTTAAACTTACCAACCCTAGCTACAACTTAAATGTCGAGTGTTATAATAATATTCAATACACCAAGCAATGATTTTGTGTTGTGATATTATACATAGTGTGTGTGTGTTTGTCTATATATATATGTGTTGTTTGGCATTATTTTCTTTACACTTAACCCTCACATCAACCCACGGTTCATTTAACTATGGATGGATTATTCTGCTTGGTTGAACCCTGGGCCAGCTGGCAGCCTAATGCAGACCCTCGAGAGAGTTTGATGGATGGGATCGGTGGCCCATGCTGCATAGTTGATCGATATGGGGGCCAATCTAAAAATTCATATGCCTTTAGGGTTTTTTCAAAGAATAACCACTCGATTTTCTCTGAGGGTTTGTTCAACATTTCTCTTGTGTGGCATTTGGGAAAATGCTCTACGGTTCGACCTTATTCTACATGAGACTTTGATTTTTTTTTTTTCTACCATCCATTTCGTTTCCTCAGGTTTTTCCATGCAGAGACATGTTGTTAGATAACATTCTGGCAAGGGAATTGATGAACTCATGATTTCCAGCTTGCACTCACATGGTAATGAAGCTAGTCCTTCGATAATTTGTTTCACTCCTTCATTGAGGATTTTTGGGTTTCATTCTCACTATTTTTCTTCAGGTGCCCCATTCTAGGTTTTCGATGAGGTCAGATCTAGGCATGCAATGACAGGCTCTTCAATTAGATGTTAGTCCCCAAAATTTCTTATGTTTTCCATCATTTCTGTTCTGATTGTTACTCACTGTTGTTCAAAACCATTTCTGTTTTTTGTACATGTTTTAACCTAGGTATTCCTTTCTCACAATTTTGGCATAGCACGGTTCCTAGCAACAACAATCACGCTCCGGTTCTCAACTCTAACCAAGGTTTTACTCTTGTTTCTAGATGCATTCCCTCATTATTTATGTAGAAAAAAATTTGTCAAATGAATCCATAAGCCCTCTCTTAGAAGGGGTTGCCTCCATAGAGTTCTTCTTAATCAGATAATAAGAATTGTTTTATAGTTCATTTCTTGAAATGGGTAATCCCAAGATTTGGAAGGGTTTCGACCCTGAGGCCATTAACCAGGGTTGTGAGGTGAAATTGTACTACTTCATGAAATTATTCTAGTTAGTGTCGAATGTTTTTGAATTTATGAATGGCTTTAATGTGTTGGCCCTCTGCAATAGGGTTTCACAATACTTTATCTAGTTACTTATGATACTATGCAATATTGTTTTGGTAATGTTCATATGAGTTTTTGGCAAGGGATTTCATGCCAACGTTATGTGTTATTGTATTATTTGGCTACCCCTTGTTTCCTGAAAGGCTATTTGCTTATATATATATATATATATATATATATAATATATATAATATATATATAATATATATATATATATATATATATATATATATCATGAATTTCTATGTTCTTGTACACAAATGTATGGTAGCATCTTTACTATTTTAGCTTCGACTTTCAAGATAGGTTGTCAACTATTTATTAAACAACTTTCGAGAACATTGCTTGATACAGTCTGTACGACAATGGCTATGATTATTATGTTCATTTGTTACGTTGAAATTTCCTATCCAAAAATTTTTAGAATTCTTTTTCAGGTTCTAAGTTATGGACTTTGCTTGGTGGTTGTTTAACTTTTACCTTCTCGAGATCTAACTAGTGCCCTACTATGGGTTCATTATAAGTGTGAATGTAATTCCCACCAACTGGCTCAAGAGCGAAAGTATTTAGGATATATATGTATCATGAATTTCTATGTTCTTGTACACAAATGTATGGTAGCATCCTTATTGTTTATGGTAGCGTGTTTACTATTTTAGCTTCGAATTTCAAGATAGGTTGTCAGCTATTTAATAAAAAATTTCCAGAACATTGCTTGATACAGTCTGTACAACAATGGCTATGCTTATTATGTTCATTTATTGTGTTACAATTTCCTATCCAAAAATTTTTAGAATTCTTTTTCAGGTTCCAGGTTATGGACTGTGCTAAGTGGTTGTTTAACTTTGACCTTGTTGGGCTCTAGTGCCCTATTATGGGTTCATTATAAGTGTGAATATAATTCCCACCAACTAGTTCGAGAGAAAAATTATTTAGGGTTTCTTTTTGTTTTCACTGTAACCCTCACTAGTCACAACGATCTTCCTATTCTCTCTCCATTCCTTCAACTAACCATTCATGAACCCTTGGTTTTCAAATTCTACAACATGGGGTTTTTAGATTCCCAAATCCTCTCACGACATTAACTCAAAGAATGGAACTTTTATTAGCTTCAAGAAGAATAATCTCGTTAATGCATTGTTAATTCTACCTTCTCTTAAAGGAAAATAATAAAGATTATAAATTAAGGAAAAGCATGGTTCATATTTGCAAATAAAAGTCGTTTTTAAATAAAATGCGTACAACCCATACTCTTTTCTCAACCACTAAGAATAAAGCACAATTATACTTTGTAATTTACTTTTTCCAAGAAATAAATGTTTTAGTAGCCTATAGTTACACTGCATTTTATCTTTGATACATACTGTATTTTTATCTACAAATATTTACAGTCTACAATTGTACTACAAACATTATAATAATGTTTTGTTATACTTATTTGTTAAGTTGGGTTATCTTAGAATCCACAGGGTAACCATGCCTCCCAATCTTGATAAAGGGAGTTACGTCCCTTCTCCCCCCGAGCACTTAATACTAGAACAATCTTGATCAGTAACCCCAACAAGGTTATTTCTTAGGCAACATGCCTCTTAGATTCAGCCTAGAACACTCAGTGGTGAGGCTTCCACTAGTTTTTGTTTTATCCAGCTCAAGAAATTCCTCACACAAAGTCTTGCCTTTCCTCGCCCAAATTTGTGGGAGGGTTATGCAAAATTATCCTCTTCTTCTTGATACCTCCAGCTTCTTCCTCGAGCTATCATTTGCTTCATTTCTTTTTGAGATTTTATTTTATCTCAAGGAAGAGAAAAATAACCGATTCTTTAATTGTCTTGTAAAATTTCTACCCTGGGTTCCCCTTAGTGAGTTCCAAGATTAACCTTTTGTGTTTTTATTTTATTTCATATATTATAAAATAAACTTGTTGGTAATTTAACCAACCAAAATTCTCATGGGTTTTCCTACACAATTTATATAGTCTTAAGTCTTTTAACACAAAGTAAATGTAAATGAATGGACAAATAATTACATTTACCGAGGTTGTGACATCTGTGGAGTACTAAAGAAGGTATGTTTTTGTTGATTATTTTCACATCTTTTCATTAAAATTCACAACCCCTTTGCATCATGAACTAGGCAGACAATAAGAAATCATAACAAAATCTGCAGGATTTCTATGCAACACGGAAACACTGATAATTGCCATTTCTTATGCAGGAAAAAGGAAAAATGAAAGATTGTCGTTCCAAAGAAAAACACAGGGCCAAGTTAACTTCTGTCCCTTTGGTGGGGAACCACATGCAAATAAGGTGATCCAAATTAAAACATATCAGCGAGGGAAAGGAAATGGAGATATCGACTCAGCGCAAGAAAGCAAAGGGATAACTGGGAATTAACAGTTTGGCGAATCCTGAGGGATCACTGCTTTAACTATTTTTGCATCCTTGATATCTCTGCCTTCGCTGTTATAAAAAGGGGCAGCACCGCTAGCCCCGGGGGAGGATCGACTGTCATTTTTTCTATGTAACTTTTCTCTGAATTTGAGACTTTGATCATCGACTCTTATTGAGAAGTGATCTGCTGTAATTCCGTTTTAATGCGTTAATATAAACCTGGTTGCTGTTCCATCTTTGACCCTGGAATAATCTCAAGCGGTGTGTCCCTGGAGGCTAAGGGCCCGGCCCTGGTGGAACACTTGCTCCTGTACTATTACCTTTGGTTTGTGCGTGGTTTTCCTTATTAGCTTTGTCCAGTAATCTAGTATGTTTTGTTATTTTACATCACAACTCTGTTATTTTTGATTTATGTTAGACTGAGTATATCATTCTCTGAGACAGAAACATCGTATTGACTCTGCAACACATTGCTGTTCCTTTAATTGTTGATATGACATTGCTGGTCTTTACATAATACTGTTGTTGTTCAACTATAGAGTAACTGAGCTGTAACATTCATATTGCTGTATTCATCTATGGTTTACATTTGATTGCGATTGCATTCAACTGACATTGTTGTTCCATTATGAATTACAATCGTTATTCCTGATAACTAAGATTGATATTCGTGGTATCGAGATCAAATTACTGCTTTTCTTAAGGCATGCTGTGTGTGTTATTTATCTTGGGTTATCGTGTACTTGCACTTGAGTACTGTTCTATGTTTCATTACTAATCAGTTGCTGTTCTATTTCCATGTGCTATCTGATTTACCCTTAGAATAAAGATTGCTACCTGATTTCTGTAGGATACGGTTGCCGCACTTATTTCTGAAGATTAAGGTGTTGTTGTTCATAAGAATTAGTTGTTGTTCCAGTTCTTGATTATTTTCATTATCATTTCTTTGGTGTGCATAACGATCCGAAACTGTAGTGGGCGTTGACATTTGTTGTCTAGTCCCCAGATTGACGATCTGTTCCTTGATTGTATTTAGTTACATCAGTTTATAGAGGGATGAGTTATTGTCACTGGACCCTTGACCGATAAATTTCTTAGCTTCTTGAATGCATGATTTCAGCTTTAAAGTGCTTTACTGTAAGGAGATCTTGTTTTAAGCATCCATTTACTCTTGTATTTTGAGCACTATACTACTAGCATTACTCTGACAAATGACAGCCTCAAACTAAGACACTCTTTGAAACAACAAAATGTTCCTGGATTGACAAACTAATGTGAGGTAATTAGAGGTGAAAAAGACCCTTTTTATGACTTGACATTTTGGCGCCATTTCCAGGGAAAGAGTGTAGCCATTTGTCTCTTTTCAGAGTAGTGTAAGAACCTGCTAGGAAAGAATTGGGTTTTAAAAAAGGAAGGTAAGAACCTACGTGTGGAGTATGTAATAGCCCTGCTCCCCTACCCACTTTCCTGCAGATCTGTTGCTGTTTTGTTTGGGTAGAAATTAGCAGTTGATTTGTGTGCATGACTAAGCAAAAAAAGCCAGAAAAGAATCCTAAAACCCTACCCAAGCCTAAAAAAGCTAAGGGGTTGGTGACCCTTGGCCAATTGACCTTTATAGACGAAATATTTAAGAAAGGAGAATCTCACCCTTTAGTAGGACCTAGAAAAGTTGCTTCTAGACAGCCTACTAGTTCCCTTCAGGCCATAGGATCACCATCTGTAGCCTTTGCTGAGGTGCATAGTCAAACCGAAGAGCAAGATTTTCAAGAAATTGAAAATTCTAGCCCAGAACCATTGAAAGAAGGGAATCTTAGCAACCTATGTGAAGGAAGAGGAGAGATAGGAGAAACTGAAGAACCAAGATCTCCTCTTGGGGTAATTAAACCATTAAGCAGTCCAGATAAGGGAAGTGCTGCAAAAATCATTTATAGCGAAGCTGAAGAACCTGAATCCCCTCAGACATTAGGTACTCTCATTATCCCAAATAAAGGAAGTGCTATCAAGGCCATTCCCGTTAAAGCCATTTCCCCTCGACAACCTAGGAATACTCTTCTAGATATCCCAAAAGGTTATTGGCATATATTTGACCAAATGGCCCAAAACCAGCCAAACACCCAAACCTCTACACTGCAATACCCCATTGTGGATACTCCAGCTAATGCACCTATGAAAGCCATCCCTCTTCAGCATATCCCTACATTCCATGGTCTTACATCAGAGGATCAGGATGCATTCCTGTTTGAATTTGACGTGCTGTGTAAAGGATATGACTACACCACCGATCCCTAGAAACTGAAATTGTTTCCTTCTACATTAAAAGGGGTTGCTCTAAGATGGTTTATGGGATTGGGTGGTGGGGTTATAAATAATTGGGATCAAATAAAAGAGTCTTTTCTAAAAAAATATCAGGACTATTGCAGGTCTAGAGAATTAGAAGATGAAATATTCCAGATGGTAGCTAGACCAAATGAAACATTAGAGGAGTATGTTGAACATTTCCAGTATAGTCTTTAAAGATCCCCTTATGCATCATTACCCTTGCCTGATAATGTATTAAAAACAACATTAATTAGGGGAATGAAGGAACAATGGATTGAAACATTAAATATTATGGGAAAAGGAGATATTTATCAGGAAAATTTTGCTGACATTATTGATTTATGTATCAGGAGCTCAAGAGGCAGCACAAGACTAAAACCAGTAGAACATGATCGGTTTGTAAGAGATAATAGAATTTAGGTGGAAGGAGTAACTCGTGCAGAAATTGGAAATTTATTAGAAAATTTTAAACTCATATATTGGGGACACTGACAACACAATTTGATATCATGCAGGCTAAACAAAAGCAAGCAGAGGCAGAACAAAATTTGGCAATCTTCTGTCCCCGATGCAGGAAGAAACACAGCCATAAGGAGTGTCCATTAGATGCAGTCCAAGTTTGCGCCATTTGTACGAAAGATCATTCTATGGAAAGCTGTCCCTCACTTCCTGGATTGAAAGTAGTATATAAGGAAGCGGAAGAAGAGCCAGAATCGGTGTATCTACTCAATCAATGCCGTCAATGGCAGCCATGACAATCAGGTGTGTTTTCAGATCCGGTTTCTTCTTTTCAGCCTCCACAATATCATGCTCAACAATATAATACAATGTGGCAAAATTGACCTCCATTCTCGAATTGGTCACAACAATCATTCCCTTCATCATCTCCATGGCCGAATCAACCAAGCCAACCCAAGTGGCCAAATTTTCCCTATACCTAACCATATTGGAAAAATAATGTATATCTAACACAATGGACCCCTTCTACTTCACAGAGTCAAGCCTGGCAGACAAACTGGCAAATACCGATGAATCGGCCAGTAGGAACCATCCCACTCCCTCAACCTCACTGCCAGCCTTACAACAAAACCCCCAGCTTAAATTAAGACCGCAACTCCCAGCCCAGCCCAACCCTAATCCAAATAATAGACCAGTCCAATCTATCCAAATAATTGAAAAACCAGAAATAGGAACCGATCTAAGGGAGTGTAATGACCTTTAATTAAGATCTGGGCTTATCGTTGAAGCAGAGGTAGATAAAACAACTCAAAGTAAAAATCAATTACCTATATAACAACCGTCACAAGAAGAGGATGTGACCAGACAACAAATCCATAATCAAGCAACCACATCCTCTCCCCCGTTCCTAGAACGATTAATTATACCTCGACCTATACAATATCCTGATTTTGACATACTGGGAGAATTAAAAAACTTGTACATAAAAATTCCATTCCTCCAAGCCATTCAAGAAATCCCGATATATGCAAAGACTATCAAAGAATTATGTATAAAGAAGCCAAGGAGGAATATAACAAACAATCCAAGAGTCCAAGTAGTTGGCACTCTATCCGACTTATTATCAGGAAAATAAATACCTGTTAAATATGAAGGCCCAGGAAATCCAATAGTAACCATACAAATCTATGGTCAAACCTTTTCAGATGCCTTAGTTGATCTAGGAGCCACAATAAATATCTTAAAAACTACCACTTGCCAAAAACTGGGCATTACATCAGTAGAACCGACCTCTACTTTATTAGAATTGGCTGACCGATCTGTGGTTAGGCCAGAGGCACACTACATGATGTCATGGTATCCGTTGACTCCTAGGAGTATCTGACCAATTTCATGATAATAAACCCCAAAAACCGACTTGATGGACATCCATTGATTTTAGGCAGACCTTGGCTTGCAATTGCCGATGCTTATATCAGCTACCAACAAGGCAATATGGCCATAACAAGAGGGGAAAATATCAATAACCTAGCTTTATACCCTCCAGCGCAGCCAAGTGTCATAATAATAAAAACTAACAAGCATCCTGTATCATACCTTACCGGAAATATTAGATCTCCATTAACTATAAAAGAGGCACTTGATTTCAAAGACCAAACAGAAGATGATGCCATTAACAATTTTATTAGCCAAGCTAAAACCAGATCCCACATACAATGTCACATGATAGAAGCAGCATTTGATAATGAATTAGAAGAAGATCCTCTTAACGATACACACAAGCAACAATACCCACTACTTCTGTTTAAAATAGAAAAATTGTAGAAATTGAGTCAGGAAAGACTTTAAACATTAATGCCAACCTGTCTTCCAAACAAGAAGAAAAGCTCATCCAACTATTGAGGAAATATAAAGAAGCATTTGCATGGGACTACCCTGATATGAAAGGAATTGATCCTTAGTTATGTACACACCACATTTACATAGAAAAGGATGCAAGACCTATTCGCCAACCACAAAGGAGACTTAATCCTCATCTAAAAGATGTTGTAAAAGATGAACTTCAAAAACTTTTAGATGTCAAATTTATTTACCCTATCTCTGACAGTAAATGGGTCTCTCCACTTGTGGTGGTACCAAAGAAAAATGGAAAATGGAGGATTTGTGTAGATTATAGGGAGCTAAATAAAGCAACAAAAAAAGACCACTTTCCCCTTCCATTCATTGACCAAGTATTAGAAATTTTGGCAGGAAAGAAATTATTTTCTTTCTTAGATGGCTTCAGTGGATACAATTAGATTCAGATTGCCCCTGAAGACCAAGACAAAACCACTTTTACTTGTACTTGGGGAACATTTGCCTACATAGTTCTACCTTTTGGCTTATGCAAAGCTCCTACCACATTTCAAAGGGCTATCCTTAGTATATTTTCGGACTTAATAAATGAAGGGCTTGAAGTATACATGGATGAATTTACACCATACATAGATGATTTTGACCTAGTATTAGACACACTGGAGAAAGTCCTGCAGCGCTGCATTGCCACCAGGCTTTGTTTGAGCCATGAAAAAATGTTATATGATGATGACTGAAGGACTTATTCTACGCCACTATATCTCAGTAGCTGGCATACAGGTAGACCCAACTAAAATTCAAATAATTTTGCTAATTCCCACTCCTACCACTCAAACAGAGGTACGCAGTTTTCTTGGATTTTTTGGTTATTATAAAAGGTTTATAGAACATTTTTCGCATATTTCTCCTCCTCTATAAGCACTGACAGGTAATGTTGAATTTCTTTGGACAGAAAAATGTGAACGTGCTTTCCAGGATCTGAAGAAGCTTGTGTCCATAGCCCCAGTCCTTCGAGGACCAAATTGGGACTTGCCATTTCAAATTTCATCAGATGCCTCAGATACAACTATTGGAGCAGTCCTTGGGCAGGAAGAAGATAAAAAACCATATGCAATTTATTATATTAACAAGAATTTATCTTCTGCTGAATTGAATTATACTGTTACTGAAAAATAATAACTAGCTGTAATACATGTTGTCAATAAGTTCAGGCATTACATTACTGGATATCTTGTTATCTTGTATACAAATCACTCTATCATAAAATATTTAGCAAATAAACCAATCACAAATGGCAGAATAACTAGATGGTTGATTCTATTGCAGGAATTTGACATTACAATTAAGGACCGACCTAGAAAAGAAATCCTGTAGCTGACTTTCTCTCGTGAATGCCAAAACCAGTGGACATAGCAGCAGTTGAAGATCAATTTCCAGATGAGCATTTATTTGTTGTCACTGTTAAAACACCTTGGTATGCTGATGTTGCAAATTACTTAACAGTAGGTAAATTACCGAAACATTTAACCCCCAATGAATGAAAACAGATTGTCCAGCGAAGTGCTTGATTTTCTTGGATTGGGGGCTACTTGTTCCATATAGGGGCAGATATGCACATAAGGAGATGTGTTCGCGAGGATGAGATTTTTGATATTTTAAAAGCCTGCCATGACAGATCATGTGGCAGACATTTTTCTGATCGCAGAACTGGGCATAAGGTCTCGCAAACAGGGTATTATTGACCCACAGTCTTCAAAGATGCAAAGAAGTTCGTCCAAGCCTGTGACAGTTGCCAGAGAGTAGGACACCCTGGTCGGTCCGATGAAATGCCCCTGAACCCACAGCTAGTTATTGAACCATTTGAGCGATGGGCCCTCAATTTCGTTGGACCAATCAACCCATCCTCGAACCAGAAAACATATACTTTGGTGGCAACAAAATATGTCACCAAATGGGTTGAAGCAGAAGCATTTCCGAGAGCTATAGAGGATTCTGTCATACAGTTCCTGTTCCATATATTTGTGCGCTATGGGCTTCCAAGAGATATAATTATAGACGGTGGACCACAGTTTGCTGGTAACAAGATTGCTGCAACACTAAAAAATTATCATATCCAGCACAAAATTACCTCTCCATGCCACCCATAGGCAAATGGTCAAGTAGAAAGCAACAATAAAATAATAGAAGCAATCTTAACAAAAACCATTGCATCACATAGACGTGATTGGGATGCAAGACTACCAGAAGCCTTGTGGGCTTACAAAACAACATGGAGAAGCACTACTGGCTATTCACCATACCAATTGGTGTTTGGAAAGGAACCCATATTTCCCATAGAATTTGAAATCCAAACACTACGAATAGCACAAGAAGTCGGCCTAGATCTAAACGAGGCACATATTAATAGATTACAACAGATCAATGAGCTAGATGAAATCAGTCTCGCTGCCCTCCAAAACACTGCATTAATCTAACAACAGCGAGCTAAATGGCATGATGCTCTCATTAAAAATAAAGTCTTCTGCAAAGGAGACTGGGCACTTTTGTACGATTCTAGGTTTCAGGATTTTCCCGGGAAACTCTAGACTCGTTGGCTGGGGCCATATGAAATCCAGAAGGTATATGATAATGGAACCCTTACTCTAACCACCATTGATGGATCTGGATATTCTTTCAAGGCAAATGGCCACTGAGTTCGACTATATCGTAAAATACTTACTTGGGAGTCGTTCTATCAACAACTACGCAAAGACTTTGACATGCAAATTTTGGAGGAAGAAGAGAAATCTTCCTCACCTGTGATTCATTAAATGATTCACCTATTTTTACACTTTGTACATAATTTCCTCGTTTTGTTAAATCATTTTCTGTACATATTTGTGTATTAGCACTTTGCTATTCCTTTTCGAAGCAACAACAATTCTATCGTTTTTGCTATTCCTTTTTTTTCAAAAGAACAACACTTGCATTTTTTTTTTTTCTGCTGTTCCTTTTTCAAGAGGAACGTCACTGTCGTTTTTGCTGTTCCTTTTCAGAACGGACAACATTCATGTGCACTTTGATTTTTTCTGCTGTTCCTTTTCCAAAGGGACAACATTTTCATTTTGTTGTTCATTTTCAAAAGGAACAACACATTTTCGGTCAGCCGTTCATTTTGCCGATTCCTTTTTCACTTTCATTTTGTTGTTCCTTTTCCAAAGGAATGGCATTTGCATTTTCCTGTTCCTTTTCCAAAGGAACGACATTTGTGTTTTCCGCTGTTCCTTTTTCAAAGGAATAACACTTTTCATTTTTGCTGTCCCTTTTTCAAAGGAATGACATCTGTGTTTTCTGCTGTTCCTTTTCCAAAGGAACAACACTTTTGATTTTTGCTGTTCCTTTTCCAAAGGAACGACATTTGCATTTTATGCCGTTCCTTTTCCAAAGGAACAACACTTTTGATTTTGCTGTTCCTTTTCCAAAGGAATGACATTTGTGTTTTTTCCTGTTCCTTTTCGAAAGGAACAACACTTTTGATTTTTGTTGTTCCTTTTCCAAAGGAACGACATTAACGTTTCTGCTGTTCCTTTTCCAAAGGAACAACACTTTTTATTTTTGCTGTTCCTTTTCCAAAGGAATGACATTTGTGTTTTTTGGTGTTCCTTTTCCAAATGAACAACACTTTTAATTTTTGTTGTTCCTTTTCCAAAGGAACGACATTTGTGTTTTTTGTTGTTCCTTTTCCAAATGAACAACACTTTTTTATTTTTGTTGTTCCTTTTCCAAAGGAATGACATTCGCGGGCTTGTTGTTCCTTTTTCAAGGGAACAACACTTTCGGATGTTGCTGCTACTTTTTCAAAGGAACAACACTTATATTATTTTTCTCTTCCTTCTTGAAATAACAACATTCTTGTATTCCTTTTACTTACGCTTGTTCTCCTTGCTGTTCCAATTTAAAGATGCTTGTTGTTCTTGCTATTTCAAGTCCTTTGGAACACAACTATGCATTTATGCAATGGATACAAAACGATAGCATACTGAAATCAGTAAATTATATAAAATTGCTATTTTTACAAGAAATTGCTCTAAATTGGTAAGAGGAAAGATGGAAGGACACACATCCATTATTTTTGCTATCATTATTCTACTAATACTGATATGATTGGTTATCTTTATCATGTTGGTTCCTTTTAAATTCTCATAATCTTCTCTGATTATTATTCAAGAATAAGAACAAAGGGTCTATATATGTTTCTATTGAGATGCTAAGACTTCTTCCACCATTCCTACTCTTAAGGAGTGTTGAACCACCCTTTGTGTATAAATAGGAAAGTGCTTTATGAAAGAAAAAAGAAAAAAGAACGAAAAATGATGTTTATATGACTTGTTTATATAAGTTGTCAAATGCAGGATAGGGGGTCTCATCAAGAACCAACCTACCATGATCATAAGGAAGAAAGTGAAGTGGCATTCCCACTATGGCCACCACATCAGGGATATGGTCCAAGAAGCACATCAAAAAATAAAGAGTCCTTGGAACAGGAGGTCTCATCATGAGCCGGCCTACCCACCTTTCACTCTTTCCTGGTGAATGACATTATGGCTAATAGGTCACCAAGCCAGCATAATGGCCTACATTTTGACACCGCAAAACACTTCCTAAGCATACACAAAGGATCATGGTTCCATGGGTGAAACAAACAACTCTGTCAAGGTTATGAACACCTTTCGACAGTAGAGCTATGTTAATGGTATTGAAGTCACATTCCTTATACACCAATAGTAATCATAAACACCCTTCTGTCTCTTATACCTTTGTAATAAGTCACATAAGATTACGTATATTATTTCCCGAACCATTAAACACATGTAAATATATTATAACCAATCATGACAGAAAAGTTGACAATGACCACATTACACTCTGTGTGCATGTCAACTCTCCTATCCTCCTAGCCTCCCATCATATCACAACAATCTCTTACTTGTTAAGCGATCTGACTATACACCTCGATTTCGGTAACCTGCTCCTTTTGTAAACATGGCATGTTGGTATACGCTATTCCTTTATGACTCTGTCCCAGGGCAGATCGGCTCGCCGCTCCCTCATTTGATGGCCAAGGATGACCTATCACATTACGGGGGGGGGAGGTTAACCTCATCATTCGCTGATACATGTGTCAGACTACTATTCGGGAAATTGTTTACTTGGGAATAGCAGGGCTCAATGGTATATTATTTTTTAATTTGCATGGCTTGCTGTTTTGTTGTGGCCACCAAAAACCCCCCTCCTTTTGAAGTGTTACTTCTAATACTAAATAAGTGGGGACCCTTAGTCAAAAATTAAAAAAAATCAATTAGTGCTTATATTTCCTTTTAGATAAAACTTACAACATCATGCACTTAGGAAAATACTTTTGAAGAATCTAAAAAGCTTAAGTTTCATTATGAAGAAAGTAAATTCACTCCTTAAGAGATATCGCATCGCGCAAAGAATGATAAGGTACCTTCTAATGAGCTAAAATGATAAAAAAACACGAGATTGCGACGCGAAACTCCATCGCATCGCATGCATTAATGAGCACTCATATTGAAAACCTTAAAATCGCCGATATGTGATATCGCATATCGCACATCGCAAAAATTGCATAAATTACACATAATGATTATAACGATCAAGCGATCTGCGATCTTTCGATATTGCAATATTGCAACCAAGCAACCTTGCGATAGAACAACACGATGAGATTGCGGTAATGCAATGCAACCATCTGTGATATCGCAAAGCAAATCGCAAAACCTCTCCATCGCAGTTGGTTCTGGCTCATTATTCGAGAAAACATTTTTAGGCCAAGAATTGATCATGCACTTTAATGCAAATTAATGAGTTGTTGCCAGTTTTTAATGAAATATGGTGTTGTGTTTTTCGAAGAACTAGTTCACGTAAGGTGGCGTGTTTTGCATATCTTCAGCATTTAAAGTTTTCTTGTCATTATTTTTATCATTACTTCCACCTCATTTGTAAACTGCAGGAACGAAGAAAAAAGCGTTATACAAGGCAGTATGCAGGAAAATATGAGGAAAATCAGTACTCCAATGTCCATTTGGGAAGGCACACCTAATCTACTTAAGGAAGAGAAAGAGCCACAAAACTCTTCTGAGGCATCCATCATAGATCTCTCATATACAACCATGGTTGAATGGGTACTGAACGATGCTGATACCAGAAACAGACAATTTAATGCTCAGGGTCAAGAGCTCACAGAATCACTATTTTTACAAATTTTGAGCTTTATACCCGATAAGAGAAAAAGACGCAAAAGGCGAAAAACGCATCAGGGAAGCCCAGATCAAGGAATGGAGGCAGTTTCCGTTAGTGCTAATCGCGCATCGCTAATAAAACTTGCTCGAAAAGGAAGGCTTCTAATTACTCAGTCACCTAAAAGCCCCGAAAATTGCAAGAAAGCAACGATAGAAACAAACTGGAAACAGAAAGCTAAAGAAAAAGCAGAAGCAATCCAAGGGTTAACCAAGTTGAAATGGGATTATTACCAGGCATACATGGTAAAGCCACATAGTCATTGGATGACTCTCAAGTATATCATCGATTTTACTGAGAAGATAGTGCCAGCTCTTGCCGATTGTGTTTGCTTAACTCAACCAAAGGCGGAAGATAGTCAGCCGACTCTACTCAGGCAAATACTGAATGCTTGGGATGTTAAGGAGAAAATATAGAAATAGTTAGATATTAGATTTAATTTTAGAAATAGTTTTGCTTAGAAAAAGGATGGTCATTTAAACCGAATCCTGAATTTCTGTAAATAAGTTATTTAGTTAGTAGTATTTAAACCCTTCTCATGCATTTAGAGAGGGGTCCAGAAATTTATCAAAAACTTGTCCTCAGAACGTGCACTTTTGCACCCTCCGAGGAGGTTTTGATGAATGAATGGAACATGGTTTATTGGTATTTGCATTTGATGTCTGTTACTGATGTTGCACTTTTGTACTCTTAGTGGATGTTAAATCAAGGAGAGATAAATCAATTGTCGCTTGAAGCTCATGAGTAGGACTAGTTATAAATGGTACTTTTATCCCTTAACCATTTCTGCTTATGCATTAAAGTGATGCTTAGTTTTTAGTTGTTTATATATTACAGCGTGGATGCCTGAGTTATCATTTGGCACTTTTGTACGGTGATAACTATTTATTTATGCTTAGTGTATGAATAGCTCATTTATGCGATAGGTTTTCACAACTATTTCGTCTAACTTTTTATACGAAGTAGTTCATCTTTATTGAATTCTTTTCTTATAATAGCTTATGATCTTTATTACCAGTTATTGTTTGAAATCTTTTTAGATCACATAGAAGAAAGATCACACCCCGGGTTAGCATAAATTTAGATGTTTTTCTGTTTATTAGAATACAATAGCACAACATTAGATTAGAATTAGGATAGAAGTATTCCATTTTGAACAGAAATACCCATCTTTCTCACACACACACACTAAACTGGGAAACTGGTCCCATATCCCCAGTCGGACCCGCTATACCAAACGGATAAGGAGCTGCCAACCAAGGTATGGACTGGGCGGGTATCCCCCTTGTTGTAGACCCGATTTTCGGGGCCTTCAACATATTTGGCACTAGAAGGAGGGCCTGAACTATGAATGACAAGTAAATCTAAATCAAAATACCATTTTGAGAGTAAATCGCCCTCACCATCTCCCCGACTTCTCCATTACACTTAAATCCAGAGTTAGAAGTCGCCAGATCATTAACCGCTGCTACAAACCTTGACATTTCAGAACAATCTACTATCGAACCTCCTGAAGTCGAATCTCTGATTCACAAACTTCAACGATTTTCCATTTCTCCTCAAAGATCTGATAAATCTCAAGGCAGCGTGACTTCGCAGTATAACTTTTCTCATCCCCTCACCAGATTAAAGAGTGAAAAGTTTGGCGTTCAACCAACCGAATTACCTCTTCCCAAAAGGAAAAGAGCAAGGAAATCACCTAAAGAGTTCGACAATGAGACTCTTTAATCAACATCATCCATCTCAACCTCTTCACCGCGAAGTCAACCATCCACTCTTCCACTTCAGACCATTGTCAATCCACCCACTGGAACCCCTACAACTCCTCCTCAATCATCTGCGATCATAATATCCTCATCTTCCCAACCACAGGGATCATCTTCTGCACTTCCCTCTATTAGTAGTTCAGCAATGGCCCAGTCTCCATGGAATAACCCTGGGGCAGTCTTAATGCCTGCACCCTTGAGTCAAATACTGGCCCATCCCGAGAAATGGCTACCTAAGTTCAATCCTGAGGCAGGCATGC
The DNA here is from genome assembly GCA_000404065.3 of Pinus taeda. Taxonomy (NCBI): domain Eukaryota; kingdom Viridiplantae; phylum Streptophyta; class Pinopsida; order Pinales; family Pinaceae; genus Pinus; species Pinus taeda. The sequence continues at coordinate 17,211 of APFE031639944.1, read as the reverse complement.
TAGCAGAAGAGCACATAAACAACTTTATGCTATCCATTAATCTCAACGGGGTTACTAATGAAGATGCTGTTGTTCGACTGTTTCCTTATACTTTGCAAGGAACAACTGGATCGTGGTATTTCTCATTACCCTCTGGATCTATTACTAGTTGGGACATCTTCCAAGACCAATTCCTAACCAAGTTTGGTGACAACAGGTCTACGGCAACGTTAATCAACGACCTATCGAACCTTAGGGCCGAATCTAGAGAGCCCATCAAATACTTCAATCTATGTTTCAATAAAATTCTAAACAAAATTCCTATTGCTTCCTAGCCCAGCGAAGAAGTACGATGTGAATGGTATATCACTGCTTTACCATCAAACATAGCAATCTTCGTGGACAGGGCTAATAAAACAACCTTAGCCGAAAACATGAAAGAATCCATAGAAGTAGAGAAACATATAATAGCCCTAGAGAAGAAATCCATGATAGAGGAACGTAAATCTAAGAAGGTCACCTTCAAAGAAGAGTCCAAGAAGAAACAAGAAAAAGATCCATTCGATTTGGAGGGATTGCAAAAAGTTCTGAAGACCATGTCCAATGAAATGGTCGACATAAAAAAGCAAGTAGCAGAAACTTCTTCAAAAAGGCCCTACAGAGCTTTTAAAAGAGGTCCGTCAACGGATTCAAGGCCATCCAATGCTATTAAAAGTGCTGAATCCGAGGAAGAGGAAGAGGAAATTGCCACTGAAGGGCAAACCGATGATGAAGAAGTTGTAGAATTACAAGGAATGTGAGATTTCATCCTCCCATAAGAAGAAGATCAAGAAGTATTCCCAGTTAACACACGAAGTAAAAATCAGCTTGATCCTCCCCAAACTACCCCAAAACCAAAGAGCGCAAGCTCTGCAACAAAGGATAAAGTCGCAACAAAGAAAATGACATCTAAAGCAAATCAAACTAGCCCAGTCCAAACAGATTCACCAACTCCATCTAAAACACTGATCGTTTCGGATGAAATGGAGTACAATATTATAAAAGACATGAAAAAGACTAGGGCCAACATTACTCTTTACGAATTGAGCAAGTTAAAGCATCAACAAAAGATAATGTTGAAAGAGTTACATGCTGTGCCAGTTGAACATTTGCCTACCGCTTTAATTTCTCAAGCTTCCCAGAACATGGGAAGACCTCCAACTAATACGACTAACAAGATTGATCCAAATGACATCGCTTTAATTGGAGGAAGATTGAGATCTCATACTCCCCCGTTTCTCATTACTTATGAAATTTTTAATAAAAATGTACATAATTGTTTAGTGGATTCTGGTGCTTCATCGAATATTTTACCAAAGTCCATATGCACCAAATTAAACGTTCAACCACAGAAATCTATTGTTCACATAGTTCAAATAGATCGATCTCAAGTCAAAGTCATTCACGAACTAAATCAAGTAACCATAAGGCTGTCATCCAAACCAAAGGTATGTCAAGTTATGTACATTTTAGTCGCTGATATCCCTGAATTTTATGGCTTAATTCTTAGTAGGGATTGGTCAGAAAAACTACATGGATACTTCGCAACTAACTGGTCGCACATGTGGCTGCCTTACAATGGTAAGCCAAATCAAATAAAATTTGAACGAGAATTACATTAGAAGTACATAGTAACGGAATTAGAGGGGGAAAATGAACCAGTAGCATATAACAGTAGAATAATTGGCAATTACTCAGTGGATTCTTTTCTCAGCAATTTTAATGCTCATACCTCACCTTATTTAGAACATTCTGTTTTGTCCCAAGTCAATTTTTTTTCTCAAATGGATAGTTCAAAATGTATCAATTTTTTAGATAGACCTGTAAATAAATCTTTGTTTTGGAAATTATTTTTTGATGGTTCTAAATCTAACGAAGGAGCAGGAGCAGGATGCGTGCTAATTAGTCCAGAAGGAGATAAAATCATGTTAACATGCAGGCTCAAATTTAATTGTACCAACAATACAACAGAATATGAGGCTTTCGTCCAAGGGTTGTACAAAGCAATCGAGTTAGACATAAAGTACCTCCAAGTCTTCGGAGACTCTGAAATTGTAGTCAGACAGGTACAAAATACTATACATTTCTTATCAGGTCATTTAAAACACTATCAATCTTTAATTCAAGATCTGGTTGAGCATTTTATAGCATTCAATATTTCATCAATTCCCAGACTCCAGAATGCAAGCGCTGACCTTTTAGTTAACGTAGCTTCTAAGCTCATTCCTTCGGAAGATTTTAGTCCAGATAGATTCTCAATAGAATTAATCTTTAGACCTTCTATTCCTGAAAACATCACAAATTGGAGAATATTCAACGACGATCCTGATATCGTAAATTTCCTTACATTTGAAGGATCCCAATCCAATCAAATAATTGACGAAGACTAACATGATCAACAATTGCGACAAGATAGAACTAACAATGCTATACCTAAGTCGGTGGTCAAGTTAGAAGATCTGTACGATTTGAAAGATCGGTTTAAAAGGTCTACCAATTCAAAGCTCCAAAGTTCAACTTTGAATTTTGAATTAGTAAATCTAGGAACTGATGCCAAACCACAAAACATAAATCTAGGCCTTGGCCTAGCCCCTGAAGAAAAACTAGCATATATTCGTCTTTTGAGACAATACAAAAACGTTTTTGCTTCGAACTATGATGAACTCAAAACATACGACACTTCCATCATCCAACATACTATTCCAATGACCGATAATGAAAAACCTGTCCAACAAAAATTGAGAAAGATCCATCCCAATTTAGAAAATCAAATAAAAACCGAACTCAATAAGCTGTTGAAAGCCAAGATAATATTTCCCGTCAGACATTCTAAATGGGTCTCCAATATGGTACCAGTTAGAAAGTAAAACGAAGATATTAGAATTTGCATTGACTTTCGAAATCTTAACAAGGCCTGTCAAAAAGACAATTTTCCCTTCCCACTTATGGAGCAGATATTGCAGGCAGTGGCCGGCTCAGAATCAATGTCTTTCTTGGATGGATTTTCAGGATGATCAATTGAAAACCACATTCAGAACTAAATGGGGCACATATGCATATTGAAAGATTCCATTTGGTTTTTTTAATGCTGGTGCCACATTTCAGAGAGCCATGGAAATCAAATTCAAAGGTTTAGTCAATAAATTTGTAGTAATTTATTTGGATGATATAGCCGTGTATTCCAAGAAACGAAGCGACAATCTCAAAGACTTGAAACAAATCTTCTAATGATGTTTAAGGTATGGAATTTCACTTAACCCAAAGAAATCTTTTTTCGCATTAAGTGAAGGGAAACTTCTAGGATTCATAGTGTCAAAATCTAGAATTCACATCGATTCTGACAGAATCAAAGAAATTTCTCAAATATCCCTACCTCATAACAAAAAAGCCATGCAATCTTTCCTTGGTCAGATCAACTTTGTAAAGAGATTTGTTCCAGATTTTTCACGAATCGTGTCTCCTTTACAAGCCATGATAAAAAATAACTCAAATTTTAAATGGGGCTAAGATGAACATGAAGCATTCAACCTGATCAAACAAGCTATTATTAATGCTCCATCTTTAGCAACTCTGAATTTTTCAGAGCTTTTTATTTTATATACATTTGGCTCAGATAGGTCATATGCTGCGATACTCACTCAAACGAATGAAGAAAAGGCGGAAGCCCCAATTGCTTTTCTCAGTTCAAATTTACAGGGTGCTGAATTAAATTATTCAGACGTGGAGAAACAGGCTTACGCTGTTTTCAAAGCAATCAAATACTTCAGACCTTTTCTACTCAAAACCCATACTAAAATTATAGTACGTTTCCAGCGGTAAGGAATCTTCTAGTACAAAAGGATGTGGGTGAGAAAAGGGCCAATTGGGTTACCACCTTACAAGAATATGAAATAGAAATTAAACCAGCAAACATTGTAAGAGGTCAAGGCTTTTACAAAATGCTGGCTGGAGCGTTGCAAAATTCTGAAATCCCATCTGAAGAGGTACAAATGTGCGAGGTAAGCCTAAACAATGCAGAGTCATTATATGCTGATATCATTTACTATCTTAAGAACGGGTATGCTCCTTCACACCTCGATCATACTAAGAAAAGAGCTCTAAGGTTGAAAGCCAAACAATATTAGCTCATAAATGATATTATTTTTAGAAAAAATTATGATTCTGTTCTTCTTAGATGTCTTGAGAAATCTGAAGCTGAAAATGTTTTGCAAGAACTCCACGATGGGCCAGCAGGCGTAAACTATGCTGGAGATGCTACTGCACATAAAATCTTGCGTGCAGGGTATTATTGGCCCACGTCATTCAAAGACTCACACAGTTACGTGAGGAAATGTCAAGTCTGCCAAACTACTGCTGGGAGACAAAAGAAGCCATCCTTACCACTACAACCAGTTAACATCGAGCAACCTTTCAGTGAGTGGGGATCGGACATAATAGGTGAGATCGTTCCTCACTCTTCTAAGCAGCATAGATATATCCTTACAGTAACAGATTATTACTAAGTGGGTAGAAGTAGTTCCACTCAAGACAACTAATGCTGAAAATATCATTGAGTTCATAGATCAATTTATAATCACCAGGTTTGGATTGCCTTCCGCTTTAATGTTTGATAATGCATCATACTTTTCTGGAAATGCAATGACTGAATTTGCACTTAAAAGAGGATTCAAACTTAAATATTAGGCTAATTATTACCCACAGGGCAATGGGTTAGCCGAGTCTACAAATAAAAACCTAATTAGGATTATCAAAAGAACAGTAGACCAAAATCATAAAAATTGGCATAAATCTTTAATATATGCTTTGTGGGCAGACCGAATAACGAGAAAAGCTTCCATCGACACTTCTCCCTTTAATTTAGTTTATGGGAAAGAAGTGGTTCTTCCGACTCATTTAGAAATTCCCTCTATGTCTCTAGTTCAATACATTGATGAAGTACCAACTTCCTCATTACACCTAAGACAAATGGAAATAATCAAATTAAAAGAACAACGAGAACATGCTAAGAAAATGCATGCTCATCATCAAGCACTAGTAAAATCCTCTTTTGGTTCAAACATAATGACCAGAAAAGATTTTCAGATGGTAGAATTAGTTTTAAAATGGGACAAGTCTCATGAAGAAAAGAGGAAACATACAAAATTTCAAAGAATGTGGCTTGGTCCTTTTCAAATTGTAGAAGTCATAGGTCCATCAACGTTTGTGTTACAGGAGTTAGCAGGTAAAAGAGACTCTTTGCCTGTCAATGGACAAATTCTAAAGAAATATTTTCCATAGAAGACTATTCTTCTATTTTTGTAGAGTAATAGTTTTTCTTTTCATAATAAAACCGGTTGTGAATGGTTACATTAGGCATTTACGAAAAAGAGACCAACTCTCTTTCAGATTTTGATTTTTCGCTTGTATAAATAGCAAATATTTTGGAAAATTGATCTTTATTATTGAAAGATACAATTAAAGACTCTAACCTAGATATGGCACTAGTTTCAAGTTCATAAAGTTTGAAAAAAACAACCTTTAGCGAAGAAATTGTTTTATATCAGTGAATGAAAGGTATCAATAACAAAATAAAGATTCTCTGTAGAACAACTACTTCCAAAAACTCTACCATTGTCGTCCAGAGCTATCTAAAGGAAACAATGACTTCCTCCCTGCTAAGGAAATCACAACTTTCAGAGGAACAATCCACGGATACACTTCATCTTGAAGAATGAGAGGTCTCTTCATGAGCCGGCTTATCATAATCACAGATATTATAACTTGCTGACTTTGCCAAATACTGCATACCACAACAGGGCAATGACTCAAGATTGTTACAATCAAGAGGCAAGGGGTCTCATCACGAGCCAACTTGTTCAACAAAGTTATAAATCGAGTGAATGACTGTGTCATAAATTGGCTATCAAACCAAGACATTGTTCTTTAAGAGTAAAAAGAAAATCAAAGCAATAAGTGTGGATGTGGATTTTTCTTTGAGAGTTGTAGGTTTCTTTAAGTAGGATACAGGATCATTGCTGGGTAACAGGTAACCCTGTCGAGGCTATAAACGCCTGCTGGCAGAAGAGGCTCTACCTACGACAAATGAGCATATTTAAAACTTCTTTACAAAGAAGACTTTGTTTTATCTTTACAGACCAAATAATGACTGATGTAAATACAAGGACTAACTTGAGGGAGCAAATAATAAAAGTTGAAAATAGCTGAAACAAAATGTCATTAACAGGTTATAGCATAATGTACTTTATCTTTCCATAATAAAGTTTAATTTTCTGAAAAATTTTCTGTTTTGGAAGTTCAGAAAATTCAATAGAAACACAGAGATAACTGGTTCTTCCAAGTGAATCGCCAATTGTTGTGGCCACCAACAACCCCCCTCCTTATGAAGTGTTACTGCTAATACTAAATAAGTGGGAACCCTTAGTAAAATATTTAAAATAATCAATTAGTGCTTATATTTCCTTTTAGATAAAACTTACAACATCATGGACTTAGGAAAATACCTTTGAAGAATCTAAAAAGCTTAAGTTTCATGATGAAGAAAGTAAATTCACTCCTTAAGAGATATCACATCGTGCAAAGAATGATAGGGTACCTTCTAATGAGCTAAAATGATAAAAAACGCGAGATTGCGACGCGAAACTCCATCACATCGCATGCATTAATGAGCACTTATATTGAAAAACCTTAAAATCGCTGATATGCAATATCACATATCACACATCGCAAAAATCGCATAAATGACACATAATGATTATAACGATTAAGCGATCTACGATCTTGCGATATTGCGATATTGCAACCAAGCAACCTTGCGATAGAAGAGCACGATGAGATTGCAGTAATGCGATGTAGCGATCTGTGATATCGCAAAGAAAATCGCAAGACCTCTCCATCGCAGTTGGTTTTGGCTCATTATTTGAGAAAACGTTTTTAGGCCAAGAACTAGTCATGCACTTTAATGCGAATTAATGAGTTGTTGCCAGTTGTTAATGAAATATGGTGTTGTTTTTTTCGAAGAACTAGTTCATGTAAGGTGGCATGTTTTGCATATCTTCGGCATTTAAAGTTTTCTTGTCATTATTTTTATCATTACTTCCACCTCATTTGTAAATTGTAGGAACGAAGGACAAAGCGTTATACAAGGAAGTATGCAGGAAACTATAGGAGGAAAAGAAGTACTCCAATGTCCATTTGGGAAGGCACACCTAATCTACTTAAGGAAGAGAAAGAGCTGCAGAACTCTTCTGAGGCATCCATCACAGATCTCTCATATACAGCCATGGTTGAATGGGTACTGAACGATGCTGATACCAGAAACAGACATTTTAATGCTCAGGGTCAAGATCTCACGGAATCACTATTTTTACAAATTTTGAGCTTTATAACCGATAAGAGAAAAAGGCGCAAAAGGTGAAAAACGCATCAGGGAAGCCCGGATCAAGGAATGGAGGCAGTTTCCGTTAGCACTAATCGCACATCGCTAAGAAAACTTGCTCGAAAAGGAAGGCTTCTAATTACTTAGTCACCTGCAAGCCCCAAAAATTGCAAGAAAGCAACGATAGAAACAAACTGGAAACAGAGAGCTAAAGAAAAAGTAGAAGCAATCTAAGGGTTAACTAAGTTGAAATGGGATTATTACCAGGCATACATGGTAAAGCCACATAGTCGTTGGATGACTCTCAAGTATATCATCGATTTCGCTGAGAAGATAGTGCCAACTCTTGCCGATTCTGTTTGCTTAACTCAACCAAAGGTGGAAGACAGTCAGTCGACTCTACTCAGGCAAATACTGAATGCTTGCGACGTTAAGGAGCAAATATAGAAATAGTTAGATTAGATTTAATTTTAGAAATAGTTTTGCTTAGAAAAAGGATGGTCATTTAAACCGAATCCTAAATTTCTATAAATAAGTTATTTAGTTAGTAGTATTTAAACCCTTCTCATGCATTTAGAGAGGGGTCCAAAAATTTATCAAAAACATCAATGATTATTGAATGTGAAAGTTCGACTTCGACAACAGATCGGGATTTTCAAAATGAGGAAGAGGGTAAAAAGGACTTTGGGGGGGATACATGCAACCACTTCGGCAAGACCCCTCAAGAAAAAGGTTCAGAGGACTCATGTCCACCCTGCTATTCAAAACCCTGTTGAGAAGCAGTCTGCTGTTCCAAACTCTGCGGAGGAGCAGTCTGCCGTTCCAACCCCTACTGAAGAGAAATCTGCTGTTCAAAACCTTATTGAGGAGCAGTCTACTGTTCAAAACCAAAAGGAACAACATTCAACTGTTACCCATTTTGAAGTACAAACAGATGATATATCGACCTGTGACAAAGAAGTGCAGACAAAGGCACAACCCTTTGAAGAAATGCGAACCATAAACATGAGACAATGCAATAAGAAGATTCAAGTGAGCCTTCCACTCACCACTACCATGTGGGACAGTGATCCAAGGACGGTAACTTTACGAGAGGGTTTGATGCAAGCTCAGAAAGCAACAGAAAAACTCACAGAACAAACGGTTCCTCGAGAAAGGTATGAAGAATTACAACAACAACTAAGGAATGCCAATTTATCTGAAAGCCAGGCCTTTGAAGGATGGCGAAAGGAAGAAGAAAAAGTCGCAAAGGTAACTTGTGGGTTAGATATAGCTATCAAGCAGATGGATACCTTATGCTCTTTGTACACTGACATCCTAGCATGTAGAGCCCCTGCTAAGAATTATGCTTTGTTTCTAATGGAACGATATTTGCAATTGAAAATAAAGGCTATCAGAGCAGGCGACCCTATACAAATTAATACCATTGATGATTTTATAAATTGTTGTAAGCACTATGGGGTAAAGGTTCAAATATTATTGTGTGAATTCTATTTACATAACCTTGTGTTAGACCAAGAGATAGAGCTGAACCCCGACCCTTTTGTTGGGGATATCCAATTGCAAGCATTTATTTCGTTTGGAGTTAATCAAATCAAATGGCTTAAAGCCTATAATGCCTTCCAAAGACAAGAAAATGGATTAGACTTATGGGTAAGAGCTAAGCCGAGAAATCCAGTGAAGTTATGGAGGGAACATAGGAACCTCATGGGGACTCCAGGCGTGATTGAAGCATTAGGACCCATTCATACAACAATCAATTGGTAGGGAATATAATACTTTTTCACTATTAAAGACCTTGCCATTGATGCGGCTAAATTTCGATATCAGATCTCTAACCCGAATATCCAACTCAGGGAACCATTTAATTATGAAAAATTTAAGTTAGCCGTCGATCGCTTGCACCCCTATGGTGAATTTATCTTGAGAGCAGGTCCATCTTGGTTAGGTTATAGGTTCCAGAGTCTGATTATTTGGCATGCTACACCTGGCTACCAAGCCCTGTATGAGATGCCTGAGGGTCAGACAGGCCATCTTTTTGAATACCTAGTTAGGCATCATGGCTGTAGACCACCACATGAGATCCCATCTCCAGCCTACTCTATCTCTGCCTTACATGCCAACTACAATGTTTTCATGAGGGCATGAAAAAGGGTAAGCAGGGGGGTGTGTGGAGTACTAAAGAAGGTACGTTTTTGTTTATTATTTTGGCATATTTTCATTAAAATTCACAACCCCTTTGCATCATGAACTAGGCAGATAATAAGAAATCATAACAAAATTTGCAGGATTTCTATGCAACACAGAAACACTGATAATTGCCATTTCTTATGCAGGAAAAAGGAAAAATGAAAGATTGTCGTTCCAAAGAAAAAGACAGGGCCAAGTTAACTGTTGTCCCTTTGGCAGGGAACCACATGCAAACAAGGCGATCCAAATTAAAACATATTAGTTAGGGAAAGGAAATGGAGATATCGACTCGCCGCAAGAAAGCAAAGGAATAACTGGGAATTAACAGTTTGGCGAATCCCTCAGGATCCTTTGATCTCGAGGGATCGCTTCTTTAACTATTTTTGCATCCTTGACATCTTTGCCTTAGATATTATAAAAAGGGACAGCACCGCTAGCCCGGGGGGAGGATCGACTGTCATTTTTTCTATGTAACTTTTCTCTAAATTTGAGACTTTGATCATCGACTCCCATTGAGAAGTGATCCACTGTAATTTTGTTTTAATGCATTAATATAAACCTGGTTGTGTTCCATCTTTGATCCTGGAATAATCTCAAGCGGTGTGTCCCTGGAGGCTAAGGGCCCGGCCCTGGTGGAACACTTGCTCCTGTCCTATTACCTTTGGTTTGTGCGTGGTTTTCCTTATCATCTTTGTCCAGTAATCTGATATGTTTTGTTATTTTAAATCACAACTCTGTTATATTTGATTTATGTTAGACTTAGTAATATCATTCTCTGAGACAGAAACATCGTATTGACTCTGCAACACATTGTTGTTCCTTTAATTGTTGATACGACATTGCTGGTCTTTACAGAATACTGTTGCTGTTCAACTACATAGTAACTATGCTGTAACATTCATATTGTTGTATTCATCTATGGTTTACATTTGATTGCAATTGCAGTTCAACTGGCATTGCTGTTCCATTATGAATTACAATCGTTATTCCTGATAACTAAGATTGATATTGGTGGTATCAAAATCAGATTACTGCTTTTCTTAAGGCGTGTTGTGTGTGTTATTTATCTTGGGTTATCGTGTACTTGCATTTGAGTCCTGTTCTATGTTTCATTGCTAATCAGTTGCTGTTCTATTTCCGTGTGCTGTTCGATTTACCCTTAGAATAAAGATTTCCACTTGATTTCTGTAGGATACGGTTGTCGCACTTATTTTTGAAGATTAAAGTGTTGTTTTTCATAAGAATTAGTTGTTGTTCCATTTCCTAGTTGGTGTTCCATTTCTTGATTATTTGCGTTATCATTGCTTTGGTGTGTAGAACGATCCGAAACTGTAGTGGGCGTTGACATTTGTTGTCTAGTCCCCAGATTGACGATCTATTCCTTGATTATCTTTAGTTACATCAGTTTACAGAGGGATGAGTTATTGTTACTGGACCCTTGATTGATAAATTTCTTAGCTTCTTGAATGCATGATTTCAGCTTTAAAGTGCTTTACTGTAAGTAGATCTTTTTTTAAGCATCCATTTACTCTTGTATTTTGAGCACTATACTACTAGCATTACTCTGACAAATGACAACCTCAAACTGAGACACTCTTTGAAATAACAAAACATTCTTGGATTGAAAAACTAATGTGAGGTAATTAGAGGTGAAAAAGACCCTTTTTATGATTCAACAACATCTTCCCTCCCCGGAGAGAAACACCATCCTTGGTGTTATTTGGATTTTCAAATACGTCAGGATAAGCTTCCAACATAAAAATTTCATCTTCCTAGGTGGTGTTTTCGCGGATAAAGTGTTTCTATTGCACTTTAACCTAGGTGATGGCTCACCTCCATTACATTATTTCTCTCCAATAGAGAATGCTTTGAGCTTCTACTAGAAATTCTCTATCCGGTTTGACCTGACATAAGACAAACTTGCAATTAGTTATGTCATTCATCAAATAATTATTTAAAAAAAATAATAAGAAGGCATATTTTTACTTGTATTTTGCCAATGAATAACATGTCTAGTGTCATATACATATATTTTTAATACTGAGACATGAAACACATTATGTACTCTTATATGATTGGGTAGAGCTAATCGATAGGCCACTGGTCCAACTCTCTCCAATATTTGGAAAGGACCACAAAATCTGGGGGACAAGATTTGCGCAACCACCCCATCTCAAAATGCTCTTGTTTGGTTTAACATGTACATACACATGATCCCCAACATTAAATTCCTGATAAGTTCTCTTCTTGTTCGCATAAGCCTTTTGCCCATCCTAGGAAACCTTCAAGTTTTACTGAATTTTCTTCATAGTTTTCTCCATTTCCACTAACATACCCAGTCACAACATAATTATGTTTTCTTGGCTATTCTAATTAGAGGGTGTATTACACCTTCTACAATATACGACCTCAAATAGGCTCATTCTTAAAGACTCATGATAACTATTGTTGTAGGCAAATTCAACCAAATGTAGATATTCTTCCCACTTGGTGGGTCGTTGCATGACATACATTCTTAACATATCCTCCAACAATTGATTAATCATTCCATCTACCCATCTATTTGTGTGTGGTATGCAGTACTAAACTGTACTTGTGTTCCCAATTTGGTAAAGAGAACCTTCTAAAATGTAGAGGTAAATTTTACATCTCTATTTGAGATAACTACTTTGGGTAAGCCATGCAGTCATAACACCTCTTTCATAAAAATATCAGTGATCTAGATAGTCTTGTAAGTGGACTGTATAGGTATAAAATGAGTTGTTTTGATCAATTTATCAACTATCACCATGATTAAATCATTGTTTCATTTAGATCTGGGTAGCCCTGTTATGAAGTCAAGTGTTATGACATCCCACTTCCACTCTAGAATGGGTAATGGATGTAACAAAACAACGAGGTGTTGGCTTTCAACCTTAACTTGTTGACACTCCAAACATTTCACTAGGTATTAAGAAATATCCCTTCTCATACCAGGCCAAAAAGCATACCCAAGCCAAATGATCTCCTTTGCTTTATATAGGCAAGCTCTTCCTCAAATCATGGATCATGGGGCTCAATAATAATAATAATATAAAACAATACCATGGGCCAAAACCATAATAACACAATACCGTCGGCTAAATACCAAGGGTTAAACATAAGGAACCCCATGTGTGCGCGCTTTACTGCCTTGAAGTGTGTGCACTTGGGTACGCACCTCATGAATGGGTAACCTGCGTGTCTGGATGCGGTCCCTGCACGGCCTACCTGCGTGTACGCATCTTCTGAACTGTTCTCCTGCGTACTTCTTAATTCTCATCATATTGCCATGGGTGTTGCCATCAAGTACAATATCTGTAACATATAACCATACTAGAAACATAATGCCAACATGATGGACCCATGTTGTCCCTAGATTTCCCAAAAAACGTCGTTTAGGGCCTCAAAATGGCTCCGGAAGTTTAGGGCCTGAAAAACTACTAAAAATAGTAAACTGTGCTACAATTTAGGAAACTGAAAAGACTAAAAGAGACAGTTGTAGGGGTCCAAATGGAATAGATGGGTTGCCACCAACATCCACCTGGATCAACTATCCTCTAAATTCTCTTCTTACATTAATGCATTATCATAATTTGTACATGATGAATCAAGAGTAGAAACCAGGAAATCACCTTCTTGTAAAATCCATTGCATCTTGTTATTATAATTCTTTATGCAGAGTATAGAGCCATCCAACGGTATCACGATATCAGGATTCCAAACATGACAATACTTGGCGGGTTTGCAATTGAGAAGAGTTTGCTTTTATAGGATTTTGGATGCTCTTCAATCTTTTTAACCTAAATTAGTGTGGACATGATAGACCATTAGGCCTAACTAAAATAATACAATATGTAAGGTTATGCATCAATGAACATGTCCAACACTTAATGACCTAGTAGGAAATGCTATTTAATGAGTAGTAGACAAATGTGAATGTACAATGGACATGTAAACAAGTTTGAAGATGATTTTTTTTGTGACACCATCTCCTTGAGGGCCTTTAGGGGGTTGAGTATGTTACATATAAGTGGGAGGTCCATCGAATGGATGTTAAAACCACCTTCTTACATGGGATCTAGAAGAATGTATTTACATGGAACAACCTCCTTATTATTTTCAAAACTACTCCAACTATGTTTGTCACCTTAAGAAATCTCTCTATGGTATTAAGAAAGCTCCTTGAGATTGGTATGCTAAAATGGATAACTTTCTTCTTTTCACTAGCTTTTCTAAATGTCATTTTGATTCCAAACTTTTAAATCATGTGAAATCCATCCTTACGAATAAATTTGAATGACAAAATTAGGTTATTTACATTTTTTTATTGGACTCAAAGTATTAGCGGAATGTAATAGCGAAAATGCAGACAACATTATTATCACTGGTAGTGACCCAAACTTTTAAATCATGTGAAATCCATCCTTAAGAAGAAATTTGAATGACAAAATTAGGTTATTTACATTTTTTTATTGGACTCAAAGTATTACAAACTAAGGGATTTCCTTTTACCACTCTAAGTATGCATGTGGCCTTGTTCCCCTCCTTTGAATGGAAGATTATAAACTGATCCTTTGTACCTTTCAGTTTGGAGTCAAACTTATTGCTCCTTGTACTATCACAAAGTACATGCCACTTTATACCTTATTTGGTGGCCTTTTATACGTGACTCATACCCATCTTGACATCTCCTTTATTTTTTGTTTCCTTTCCCTCGGTATATGAAGATCCCCAATGAGAGCCATTGGGAAGCAACGAAAATGATACTTTTGTATATATGGGATACAATTTAGTTTTGGATATATTATAGTTCATGGGGGGATCCATCGATGGTTGGTTTCACTGATTCCAATTGAGTTGGTGACCCTAATGATTAGAAGTATACTATACATAAAACATCTTGATTCCATACTTATCACTTGGGCTTGTAAGAAGCAACAAGCCCTTGCTCTTTCGTCAACAAAAGTAGAGTATTGAATAGTGGTTATGAAATTCAAGAATCCTTATGGCTTTAGTAAATACTTTCATATTTTTTATTCCAATAATGACATCTGAACACCCTTTTCTATGACAATAATTTTTCCATCAAGCTTACCATAGATCTAGTTCAATATCAACACTGCAAACACATTGAATTGCACATTCACTTCATTAGAAAGCTGGTTTAATAACATGTTCTTGAATTGCTCTTTTTCCTTACAAATGATTGAGTTGCAAATGTTTTCACAAAGTCTTATTATATAAGTAAAGCTTTCTAAATTTTAATATATGTTAGAAGTTTATGAAGTTGTTATCAAGTAGGGATAAAATCTAATGCCTCATTCTTTCTCTTATTATGTCGCTTTTGTAAATAATTTCATTCTATCTCAAATTGTGCTTAAAGGGGAATGTTAAGACATTTAGACACTTAGGAGTTAGTTAATATGCCTAATGTGTATTTAGGTAAAAGTGGGTTTCATTAGTATTGATCATTATGCATTTGTAGTTATGTAATACAATAGACACATTATGTTATAAACATAAAGTGATTCAATGATTCATATTCTCCTTAATACTAATGACTATATTGATCCATTGTTTAACACCCGATTGGTCCATGATTTCTCTTTAAAGAGCATGGAGGTTCATTTGTTAAAGATTAATTGTGAAAAACTCTTATTTAAGATATTTTTCTTTTGCATTAATCTATTGCCTTAAATGGCTACATTTTTTGATGCCATGGAATGTTTCTCTCTTTTAAGGGTTTTATGTAGGTAAAAAACTAGTGTATTGATATCTAATTTAGTTATATGAGTTGTTGTTTAAGATCTTCATCTTGTATGAAAATAATCTATTTTGCTGAATATACCTCTTGATACATAGAGCCTAGCAATAGTCTAATTAATTTATGTTTTGGAGGCTTTTCGAACATATTTTCTAGTCAAAATTCCCTGAAATATGACATAGTGTTGTTGGAATCACAAATTGGATCTTTGAACTCTACAAAATCAAAGTGCCTAAAAGATTTTCTAAGGTGTTGAATCCATTCATACATTAAAAATGAATTTTAAACCACCAAAAAATATTATTTAACCAAAAATTAAAAATAAATTTTAAACCACTAAAAAATATCATTGGACCAAAAATTATTTTATTAAATTTGGACAAAAACATAGATTAGCAATATATTTCCCATAACTCCAAAAATATTGTTTATGTAGCAACTATTTTGAAATTGTCAGCCCACAACTAAGCTCGTTTAAACCACCATATAGAATAAAAGTAATTATTCCTCTCGAAAACACTACCATTAATGCACTCTCATCTAAATGCATTTAAGAATAGTTTAATAACTAACGGGTTATGAAAGAAAAAATAAGCCCCTTATCTTTAAAAATCCAATGTAACAATTATAATTATGTACAACGTTAATGAGTTCTTTATTCACTTACTAAAATTATTTAATATCAAATCCCTAAAAGCTGAGCCCCACGAACTTGCTCATTATTCAACAAAATTTTACCAAATTTATCTTTGTCCATGTTTAATCATTTCCGTGAAAGCAGCCGTTGCTAACCAGCCATCCTAACATACTATGCCCTTTGTTTTGTAAGTTATGATGGCCGTTTGGAGGATAATAAATTTAGCGGAGTGTAAGTAGAAAACATGGGTTGATAGTTTAAAAAATTTACAAAATAGTTTAGATTATGAAATATTTTGGGAGAAATTTTTAAAGTTTTTAGTTATAGTTGTCAAATTTCAAGATTTTGGGTGTCCTAAAAGTTCTTGATGGGATTGAATCTATTTCCACCATTAAAAATGATTCAAACATTTTAATCACTTGATTGTTTGAAATTCCGGCAAAAAACTGCAGTCCCGGCTATTTTGTTGTATCCTTAGACAACACCTCTTGATATTACCTATGATGTCATCTCTCTGAGCTTGCCCATTGTGTTATGCCATACATAATGTTTCAGGGGTCGAAAGCATCATAAGTATTATATGTATTGCAACATAGAATGAGCCTACCCATTGTGTTATGCTATACATAATGTTTCAGGAGTCAAAAGCATCATAAGTATTATATGTATTGCAACATTGAATAAAAGCCACTTTGTGGCAATGCCACTGCTCTTATTTTTTTGCACATTGCTATTACATTTTTGTTTATTGTGCCAGAACTACATGGATCTATGTATGAAAATAATATTCTTATGAAATTTAAAAATAAATTCAAAACTATTTAAAAGAATAAATAACATCACTTTTGGCATGCAAAGCCATTGATTTCTAGCTTGCCAAGATGCACCCAATGGAAGTTTCTCTAATAAACCAAACACATCATTCCACCCACTGCTTTGTGAAAAAGATGTTGAAGATAAAGAGAATGAAAGAGGAATACTAGTACATCTATAATCTTTAGAAACACCTGAAACAAATTAAAAGAGAGAGCAAAAGCTTCTCTTTGGGAGCTGATAATAGATGGCTATATAGAAAAAACTCTACAATATTTATTATTAATAATTTAAAATAAGAAAAAATATCGTGTTTATGATATCAAAATAACTTTTATGATATTCATGAATTATGATAAAGTACGAAATTAATTAAATAATTATTAAAAAATA